>RQSC01000005.1:25657-63622 GCA_013416795.1 Prasinococcaceae sp. CCMP 1430
GCGAGCATCGCCGCTCGCGGGGGGGGGGGCGCGGCGCTCGCGGGCTCGCGCGCGCTGTGGCGCCCGCTGCCGCAGCAGCAGCACAGCGGAGCAGGCAGGCGAACAACCCAAAGGAATGTCCCAAACAAATGAAAAAGGGGGGAAACCGTGCCAATCCAATGCAAGCAATTTCCCCATCAACGCCCAGCAGCACGGGGCGGTAGTGGTCACAGACAGGTTTGCTGTGGTTGGTTGGATGAGGAGACCTTTCTTTGCCCAGCGTGGATTCCATGAATTCTGCACCGTGCCAGTCGCCAGCCACTCGTGTGTGGAACGGCGAAGCCGTAATTTGATCCGAAAATTCGCCGCCGCGACGCGCAGGGCGGCGCCGCGCGGCGCCTGCGCCCGCGGCGCTGAGCTGGCGCACGCGCACCGCCCGCGTGGCGCCCCCGCGTAAAAAAAAAAAAAAAAGATCCGCATCTGCGTTCGCGCGTGAAGAATCCAATTCATTTCGACATATGCTATTACTCTCCCGTTTTTATATTGCAGCTCTGTTTTTTTCCCTCTCGCTCTCTCGAGACGACGCTTTTCTGCTCCGCAGCACCCCCACAGCGCGTACGCGCTGCGTCGGGGCGAGGGCAGGTGAGGGCGCGAGGGGCTGGGATTGGTCAAGGAGCCTCCTGTCACGCGCGCGCGCGCCTCGTGCGAGCGGCGGTGCGGAGGCGGGCGCGCCTTCGCGCGCCTGCGCGCCGCGCCTCCCCACCTCCCTCCCGGCCGCGGACGGCCCCTCGCTCGTGCGGCCCGCGCACCTCCGGCCGGTGCCGAAGGCGAGCGCCTGCCGCCCGCCAGCCCACACACCCGCCCGACCAAGCCAAGCCAACCGCGAGCCGAACCACTCGGACTGTGCGCGCGCCCAGTCAGAGTCTGCGTTTGCTTGTGCTCGTCATTTGTTTGGTGACTCGCCTTCTCCTGCTGCCCCATTCGTCGATCGAACCGGCCGGATGGGAGTGAGTGGGCGATTTCGATGATCCGTTTCCAGCCCGGCCAGGCTCGAGCTAGTAGCCAGAGCTAGAGAGTCAGACCACCCCCAGCGAGCCAGCCGGCCCGTCGTGAGCATGGTCAATTTCAATTCGTTTCATGGCGCCGCGCCCCACCACGGCCGCGTCTCACTGGGCCTGCGCAGGGTGGGGTGGGGTGGGGTGGGGTCTTTTGGCGCGCGCGTCCGGCCGGGCGGAGTGGGGGGTGGGCGCAGGGGCGGCGGAGGGGAGCCACTCCGCGCGCCGGGCGCGCAGACGGGCGCGCGGGAAGGAAAGGGGCGTCAGAGGCGCAGAGGCAGGCCAGAGGGGGCGGAGGTGGTCGTGCAATGCACGTCCGCCACGCCCGACAACTCGGCCGCCGGCGGGCGGGCGCTGCACGCGGGCGCAGAGGTGGCCGGCGTGGCCAACCTCGCGCGCGTCGAGCTCAAGGAGGGGGAGGGTGAAAAGGTCTCGGAGCGCATGGAGGGGGTGCTCGAGTGGTTCGACGAGCTCCAGCAGGTGGACGTCGAGGGCGTCCCCCCGGCGACGCGCGCCGGCGACGGCCACGCGCCTCCCGAGGGCGCCACGCAGTTCCGCGCCGACGAGCCCGTCAAATGCGCCGACCAGGACGCGCTGCTCGCCGCCGCGCCCGTCGTGGAGGACGGCTACTTCAGGGTGCCGCAGATACTCGGGGAGGCCGAGGGCTGAGGCCCGGGTCGAGCGAACGCATGTAAATTGGACACGCAGTGCAAACGCAAACGCCGAGGCCGCGCGCGCGGTCGGGGGGAGGGGAGGGAGGGAGGAGCGACGCGCGGGAATGAGGGCGGGTGCGAAGGCAGCGGCGGCTCGCGCGCGCGGCGCGCAGGCCGTGTGCGGCGCGCAGCGTCCGCGCGGCGCGCCGGGGGGGGGACAGAGGCCACGGGTGCCACAAAAAAGAATGTCGCGCCGTGCGTGCGGCCGCCGTCGCCGCGCGCGCGCATATTACAAATTAGGTAGCGGCTGGTCGAGCGAAGAGACGCCGCAGCAGGCGCGCTGGTCGGCACGCCGCTCCCGATCCCCGCGTGCTGTCCGCGCCTGTCCCTGGAATTGAGCCCCTCAGAAGATCCCCTTCCCGTCGTCGGGCTTGGCCTTCATGGGCGCCGCGCTGCGCCGGTGCTTGAGCGTCCGCGGCTTCTCGGGCTCAATCTCCACGAGGTGCTGCGCGGCGAACGGGTGCTGGTCGTCGGGGTACACGCGCAGCTTGCGCAGGCGTCCGAGGCGCAGTTTGTTCTTCGGTAGCATGCGGCCCACCGCCTTCTTCATCAGCTCCTCGGGGCTGGACTCGAGGATCTGCCGCGCGGTGCGGCTCTTCTGGCCGCCCGGGAAGCCCGTGTGCCTGAGGTACTCCTTGCCGTCGAGCTTGTCCCTCGTGAGCACCACGTGCTTGGCGTTGATGCACACGACCACGTCGCCCTCATCGGTGTGCGGGCTGTACGTGGGCTTGTCCTTGCCCTGCAGGATGGTCGAAAGCTGCGACGCCAGACGGCCCAGCACCTGGCCCTTGGCGTCCACCAGCCGGAAGTTGAGGCCCTTGGTCATGACATGCTGCGTGAGAGAGCGGGCGCGCGTGTGTTCGTGTGCGTGTGTGTGTGTGTGTGTGTGTGGTGGTGGGAGGGGGTGGGGGAGGGCAGTGAGGTGGGGACCGGATGGGACGGGGCCCGCGCATGGGCGCGCGCGCAGCCGCGGTGCGCCCCGCGTGGTGCAGCGGGCTGCAGGTCAGCGGCCTGGCCTTGCCGCCCTAAAACTGCATGCGCTCTCCCCGCACACACTCATGCGAACCCCCCTCCCCTCCCCCCGGGCGCTGGCGGCGCGCTCCTCCTCGCGCCCTCACCCTGACCGACGGTGGCGGCATGCTCTCTCGCCTGGTGGAGGCCGCCCCTCCCACACACACACACACACACGCACGCGCGCTTCGCCCCTCCCGCGCCCGCTTGCGCGCGCGCCGCCGCCGCGGCACGCGCGCGCTGTGCTGCTCGCCGCTCGCCACCTGCCTGCTGCGCGCGCGCGCCTTCGGCCGGTCGGTCGGTCGGTCGGGAGGGAGAAAGGGCAAGCGGGTCTTCGGTTCGTTTCGCGTCGGTTGTCGGTCGCGTTCGTCCCTCGTTCGGCTGATGTTTGGCTGGGCGCGCGCGGCGCGGCGCGCCGCTCGCGTTGCGCGCGAGCGCGCGAGCGCTCGGGTGCTTCCGCAGGGTCGGAACGGGGCGCGGCCGTGCGCTGGCGGGGCGCGAGCTGACGATCGGCGTCATCCGCCTCATCCCCGCCCGCGCCTTTGGCATGCGCGCGTCCGCCCCATCACCACCGCCGCCGCCGCCGCCACGCGCGCGCGCCCTCACCTCCTCGCCCTCCCCGCGCGCGCAGGCGTACCAGCAGCAGGATGAGCTGGGCGGCGGGGGCCTGTCGGGCGCGACCGCGGTGCTGCGCGACGCCTTCAAGAAGGACGAGGAGGACGAGTACATGGACGACATGAGCCCCTTCTGGGGCATCGAAAAGGGCGCCGTGCTCCAGGAGAGCCGCGTGTTCCACGACCCGCAGCTCGACGCTCGCCAGTGCGCGCAGGTCATCACCAAGCTGCTCTACCTCATCAACCAAGGCGAGGCGCTCACCAAGACCGAGGCAACCGAGGTCTTCTTCGCGACCACCAAGCTCTTCCAGTCGAAGGACGTGTCGCTCAGGCGGATGGTCTACCTCATGATCAAGGAGCTCTCCCCCAGCGCGGACGAGGTGAGAGCGCGCCGCGCCACCCCGCGCGTGCTCGCCGTGCAAACCTACGCCAACAGGCGGTCGCGCGGGCCAAAAAAAAAAAAAAAAAAGCCCCCGCGCGCGCGCACGACGCTCGGGGGAGTGGGAGGAGAAGGGGGGGGGGGATGGACGCGCCGCGTACCGACGCGTCGCGCGCCGGGGTGGTTGGGGGCGATCGACGTGCGGGCGGCGAGTCTGTGGGGGCAAAGAGGGGCCGCTCCCTCGCGGAGGGGGCGCGCGCGCGCGCGTGCGCTCGCGCGCGCGCGCGCGTTTCGATTTCGTATTTTCGCTCTTCCCCGCGAGTGGGGGGGGGCGCGCGCAACGCCAGACGCCATCTGACGCGACGGCTCCGTGCCGCGCAGGTGATCATCGTGACGTCGTCCCTGATGAAGGACATGAACGGCAAGATCGACCTGTACCGTGCCAACGCCGTGCGCGTGCTGTGCAAGATCCTGGGCCAGGACAGCGGCGGAAGCTCGCTGCTCGTGCAGATCGAGCGCTACCTCAAGCAGGCCATCGTGGACAAGAACCCCATCGTGGCATCGAGCGCGCTGTGCAGCGGCCTGCACCTGCTCAAGTCCGGCCAGGCCGGCGTGGGCGACGTGGTCAAGCGCTGGAGCAACGAGATCCAAGAGGCCGTGCACTCGAAGTCGCCGCTCGTGCAGTTCCACGCGCTCGCGCTGCTGCACCAGATCCGCTCGAACGACCGCCTGGCCATCTCGAAGCTGGTGAGCTCCCTCACGCGCGGCACGGTGCGCTCGCCGCTCGCGCAGGTGCTGCTCGTGCGCTACACCGCGCAGGTGATAAGCGAGTCCACGCCGCCCTCCGACGGCTCCGACCGCCCGTTCTTCGACTTCCTCGAGAGCTGCCTGCGCCACAAGGGCGAGATGGTCATCTTCGAGGCGGCGCGCGCGATCGTCAACATGCGCGACGTCACCTCGCGCGAGCTCGCGCCCGCGGTGACCGTGCTGCAGCTCTTCCTGAGCAGCTCCAAGCCCGTACTGCGCTTCGCGGCTGTGCGCACGCTCAACCGCATCGCCATGACGCACCCGCTCGCCGTCACCAACTGCAACATCGACATGGAGTCGCTCATCTCGGACCAGAACCGCTCCATCGCCACGCTCGCCATCACCACGCTGCTCAAGACGGGCAACGAGTCGAGCGTCGACAGGCTGCTCAAGCAGATCACCAACTTCATGAGCGACATCCAAGACGAGTTCAAGATCGTGGTCGTCGAGGCCGTGCGGGAATTGTGTCTGAAGTTCCCGCAAAAGCATCGCGTCCTGATGAACTTCCTGAGCAGCATCCTCCGCGAAGAGGGCGGCTTCGAGTACAAGAAGGCCATCGTCGACACGATCATCACCCTCATTGGCGAGATTCCCGAGACCAAGGAGGCCGGCCTCGGCCACCTGTGCGAGTTCATCGAGGACTGCGAGTTCACCTACCTGTCGACGCAGGTGCTGCACATCCTCGGCAACGAGGCGCCCAAGACCTCGGACCCGGCCCGCTACATCCGCTACATCTACAACCGCGTCATTCTGGAGAACGCCAACGTGCGCGCCTCGGCCGTGTCGGCGCTCGCCAAGTTCGGTGCGCTCGTCGAGGCCCTGCGCCCGCGCGTGGTGCTGCTGCTGCGCCGCTGCCTGTACGACAGCGACGACGAGGTGCGCGACCGCGCGACGCTCTACCTCAAGGCGCTGGGCGAGGGCGAGGAGGCCGCCGCAATGGGCGGGCTGCCGGTGCTGCTGGGCGAGCTTGACATCCCGCTGGCCAACTTCGAGGAGTCGCTGCGCGCGTACATAGACGCGGGCGCCACCGAGCAGGCCTTCGACACCAACACGGTCGACCGCACGTTGCCCGAGCCCTCGCCCCTCGAGCAGCTCAAGGCCGCCGAGCAGGGCGCGGGCGTGGGCGGCGTCAGTGGCGGCGCGTCCGTGGCCAAGAGCGGCGCGCAGTACCGCGAACAGCTGTCAGCGGTGCCAGAGCTCGCCGCGCTGGGCGAGCTGGTGAAGAGCAGCGAGCCGCAGCGGCTGACGGAGGAGGACACCGAGTACGTGGTGAGCGTCATCAAGCACATCTTTCCGGAGCACATCGTGTTCCAGTTCGATTGCAGCAACACGATCGCCGAGCAGCAGCTGTCGGAGGTGTCGGTGCTCATGGACACGGCCGATGCGGAGGACTTCGAGGAGGAGGCGCAGGTGGTGCTCAAGTCCATGCCCTACGGCTCATCAGCGCCCACGTACGCGGTCATGGCGCGCGCGGAAGGCGCGCTCGCAATGGGCAAGTTCTATTGCACCTTGAGGTTTAACGTGAAGGAGGTGGACCCCGCGACGGGCGAAGCGGAGGAGGACGGCTTCGACGATGAGTACCAGCTGGAGGACGTGGAGGTGGCGGCCACCGACTACATAGTGCGGCAGCCGCTGTCGAACTTCAAGAGGAGCTGGGACGAGCTCGAGGAGGGGGAGGCCACCGACGACTACGGGCTGGGGCAGCGGGACTCGCTGCAGAGCGCGGTGGAGAGCGTGGTGAGCACGCTGGGGCTCGCGCCGTGCGAAGGCTCGGACGCCGTGCCGCCCAACGCGCGCTCGCACACGCTTCTGCTCGCTGGCACGGTGATGGACCTACAGGTGTGCGCGAGCGTGAAGTTGGGTATGGACGGTGCGCGCAACGTCGCCATGAAGCTTACCGTCAGGGCGGAGGACGAGGGGCTTTGTACGCTTGTGCACGAGATCGTCTCGGGCTGAGCATGGCTTGCGCTACGCGGGTCGCTTGGCGCCACGGCGGACCGCCGCCCTTAAAATAGAGCCCGGCACCGCGGGACATTTGTTCTATACGCCGAGGTCCTCACTGTTGCATCCCAGCGCCGCTCCCGCTTGGACGGTGGGGCGACGCCCTGCCCCCCGCCCCGCTCCGCCACCTTCCTCTTGCGCCGCCGTCCCATCGAGGCGCCCGCCACGCACCCCATCCAGCCCATCTACGCGCCCGCGGGCGGGCTGGGGGACGCGCCTGCCGGCGGCGGCGCGCCGCTACGTGTCGCTGCTCATGTGGTTGTGGGAGTGCCGCCCAGCCCGAGTGCTCGCTTCGCGTCCCAGCTTGTGCCGCTTGGCGGCGCGCCGCTTCGCCGCGCTCCGCCCGTGGCGGCGGGGTGCCCGCTGCCCGTGGCCGGCCCGGCCCTCTGGCAGCGGCAGGGGCGGACGCGCCGCGGGGGGGCGGGAGGTGGCGGGGACGGACTCCCCCCCCCGGCCGGGTGGCGGGGCGCGATCGGGAGGCAAAGGGGTCACAGTGGGCGGCACGTGCGCGCACGTGGCAGCAACGCGCGAACGCGATGGCGGAGCCGCCGCCGCCGCCGACGACGACCGCGTGTGCGCTCAGCGAGGACCTCGCGAGGCTGCAGGAGCGCGTGCGCGGCATCAGGGCGCGCGCGGCGCAGGCGCTCGCGGGTGCCGCCGGCGAGGGATCGACGGAGGTTCCCTCGCCCATGCCCGCCGCGCCCGCTCCCGCAGCACCGGCGCCCGCTGCCCCCGCGCCCGCGCCGGCCGCGCCCCAGCGCGAGAAGATCACCGAGATGAGCTCCGAGGTGATCGACAGCAACCCGTACAGCAGGCTGATGGCGCTCAAGCGGATGGGCATCGTTGAAAACTACGAGGCCATCCGAGACAAATCCGTGGCCGTGGTTGGCGTGGGTGGCGTCGGATCCGTGGCGGCCGAGATGCTCACGCGCTGCGGCGTAGGCAGGCTGCTGCTGTACGACTACGACACGGTCGAGCTCGCCAACATGAACCGTCTCTTCTTCCGCCCTGAGCAGGCGGGCATGGCCAAGACGGCGGCCGCCGCGCAGACGCTGACCGGCATCAACCCCGACGTGGCGATCGAGAGCTACGCAGCCAACATCACGACCGTCGACGGCTTCCGCGACTTCGTGGCCAGCCTCGAGGGTGAGGGCGCCACCACCGACGCCGGCTGGCGCGGCCGGCGAGTGGACCTCGTGCTGAGCTGCGTGGACAACTACGAGGCGCGCATGGTGGTCAACCAGGCGTGCTTGGAAATGGGCCAGACGTGGATGGAGAGCGGCGTCAGCGAAGACGCCGTGAGCGGCCACATACAGCTGCTCGTACCGGGCGCCACCGCGTGCTTCGAGTGCGTGCCGCCGCTCGTCGTCGCGAGCGGCATCGACGAGCGCACGCTCAAGCGCGAGGGCGTGTGCGCGGCGAGCCTGCCGACCACCATGGGCATGGTGGCGGGCATGCTAGTCCAGAACGCGCTCAAGTACCTGCTGGGCTTCGGCAAGGTGAGCGCCTACCTGGGCTACTCGGCGATGACGGACTTCTTCCCCACTATGGAGGTGAAGGCCAATCCCGAGTGCACCAACGCGCGCTGCGTCGCCGCGCAGGGCTCGTACGCCAAGCTGGTGTTGGAGCGCGCGGCGATGGGGCTTGGCCCGGACGGCGAGAAGCTGGCGGCCGAGCAGGACGCGCAGCCCGTGGTGCACGAGGACAACGAGTGGGGGATCGGCGTGATCGATGAGAGCGACGTGCCCGCGGGCGCCGGCGGCGACGCGCAGCAGCAGGAGGAGGAGCAACAGCCGGCGCCGCAGCAGCAGTCGGCGCAGGCGCATCAGACCATGGGCGAGGGCATCGAATGGAACGCGGGCTACGACCGCGCGAGCGGCGCGAGCGGGCTGGCCGCGGAGACGCTCGCCGAGCTTTCGGTTGGCGAGACTGCCGGCGACTCGCTGGAGGATCTCATGGGGCAGCTGTCGAGCCTGCAGGCTGACGATCCCAAGAAGGACTGAAGCGGCGCGGACTCGGCTGGTGACGGCGGCGCCGCCGGCTCTCTCTCGCGCGCCGGCGCTGGCGCGCGCGCGCGCGCCCGCGCGCCGGCGTAAGCGTCGTGCACGGCAGGTCACCACCAGTGGCGCGCGAGCGCGCCCCTGGACCCCCCACACACACGCACGCCCGTCCCCGTCCCAGCTGTCGCGCCGCCCTCCACCCCCCCCCCGGGGCCCGACGCACCAGCGCGGAATCTCCGCTGCGACGTTCAATCGAATCGCCTTCCGCCGGGCCAACACGAAAACACTGCACAACTCCAAATGCGGATTAGGGCTAGGGTCAGGGTTTAGGGTTTAGCTCAGATTGGAAGCGTAACACCTGTGGGGAGCGCGCGTCCGCCGCTGCGCGCTCCCCTGTCTGCGCCCCCTTCGCGCTCCGATTCGGGTTAGGATTCAGGCGCCCATCGGAACGCGCGGCGGCGCGGCCGCGCGCGCACGGGGGAGAGAGCGAGGGTCGCGAGGAGCGGGCTGCGCGGGCACCCAGCAAACGATAGGGGGAAGGGGAAGCGTGGCGAGGCGCGGCGGCGTCTGCGCGCGCTCACGCGCAGGCCGGCCGGTACCGCGCCAGCCGGCTGACAGCCTTTGCGCGGGGTCCGCAAGGAGCGCGCCGCGCCGAGCCGCCGGCCGCGGGCGGGCGGGGTGGGGTGGGGTGGGGTGGGGGGTGCGGGGGAGGACTCCGAGGGGACGGAGCTTGGTCCCACTGGCGGGTGACGCGGCGTCGCAGGAGGCGGAAGGTGTGTGTGAGCGCTTTGGGGCGGGAGGGCGAGCGCCGGCCCGGCGGCGCTGCGCCCGCCCCGCTTTTTTTCGTTTTCGTTTTGTTTGCGCCTCGGGACGGCCCGCGTGCGCCAGGCTGGCACGCACGACAGGGAGCGCGCAGCGCGAGCGAGCGCAGCGCCTCGCGTGAGAGTGGGACGCACCCTAGGCTGCGCTCAGCGAGGCTGACATCAGCGGCGCGCGCAGCAACGTGCCGGGTGAGGGCGGTCAGGTGGGCGCGCGCGCGCGTGCGCCCGCGGGTCGCGTCTACGAACAGCCCCCTGGCCCGCTCGAGTGCCGAAGTATTTGACGTGTCCACAGAGGCCGAGGCACTTTGTGAAGGAGGTGAGGCGGAGGACATCCATCAGAGTGGCGAAAGACGCATTCGTCGCCGTCCCGTCGCGCTGCGCCGCGGACCGCGTCGACAGTATGCCAACGCGGAGTGATGCCGCGCCACCGCCTCCGCCGCAGTCGGTAGCGCGCCCCAGTGGCGAAGACGGCAGCAGCAATCCCAACCAGCTCTCCCAGGGAAACAGTGACCGCCCTAGTGGTGCCGTCGGTAGCCAAAAGGGAGCCGAGCTGGCAGATGGACGGTGGGCTGTAGCTGGCGTCACCGGGCGTCCTGCTGCTCCCGCCCCCGTGCTCAGCGCTGCCGAGTGCCAGGCGCTCACTGCCATGCGCAAGGGCGCCACGCTGTACAAGTACGGCTCACACGGTCGGCCGCACTTCCGGCTGTTCACGCTGAGTGCGGACGGACGCGCGCTGCGATGGTACAGCGGCACGCGCAAGCGCGAGCGCAGCGTGGCGCTCGCGCAGGTGGAGGAGATTCGGACGGGGCAACAGACGCCCAAGTTCCAGAGGCACCCGCAGGCCAACACCGAGCACTTGAGCTTTTCGCTCGTCTACAGGAGCGGCGACCCCCCCCGCGATGGCCGCCCGTCCTCCGCTCGCGCGGCAGAGTACTCAACTCTCGATCTGGTGTGCAAGAGCGAAGACGAGCTTCGCACGTGGCTGCTCGGGCTGCACGCGCTGCTGCCGGGCGTGCTCATGCGTGACATGACACGGGGCGGCGCTGGCGCTACAGCGCTGCCGCGGGCCATGCGGGCGAGCATGGCGGCGGCGAGGAGGGGGGCGGTGGGCGCGAACGGGGGTGAGAATGTGGCTGCACTCAACCTCACCGCTGCCGCAGCAGTCTCGACCGCAGCAGGCACGGGATTGGTGGTAGGGAGGCTTGACATGCGCGCTGCGGCGGAGATGGCGCGTGCCTCGAGGCAGCGGCAACAGCAAAGCAGTAGTGGCAACGGAGGCACGGACAGTGCCCAGGGCTGGAACAGCGCCAGGCCACTGTTGGCGTCCGCACGTGACGTGGCGACGCCCGGCCGTGCGTCGGCAGCGCCCACGAGCGGCCGGCCGGAAGGAGCGGGCGCGGGATCTCCGCGCTCGACGGCCATGTTGTGCACCACCGCGGGCACGGTGCCGTTTGGCATGGGCATCTCGGCGCTGGCCGCGCGCGTCATGTCTGGAGGGAGCGGCGCAGGCACGCTGTACGTGTGGGGGGAAGGCATGGGAGTGGGATCGCTGACCCAGGTTGGCGTCGGTGCCGCCGAAGCTACGGGCGACGGGGACACTGGACTCTCGTGCGCGGCCTCGGCGGACACAAACGCGGAAGATGCGCTTTCGCCTGCGCTCGTGTTGGGCGCATTCGACCTTGACGTGTACGCTATTTCGTGCGGCAACAAGCACATGGCCGCTCTGTCGAACAACGGAGCAGTGTACACGTGGGGCGCAGCTGGTCAGGGTGCGCTGGGCCACGGCCCCGAGGACGACCAACCCAAACCGAGGCAGCTGGCGTGGCTCGAGGGCGAGGCAGTGCCCACCGACGTGGCGTGCGGGGACTCGCACACCCTGCTGGCAACATCCAGCGGTGAGCTCTACGCATGGGGGGCGGGCGGCGACAGCGCTCTCCTCGGCCTCGGCTCCATATACGGGGGCGGATACGCCAATCAGTGGGTGCCGACGCGCGTGCTGTCCCTCGCGCCAGGCAGGCGCGTACGCACGGTCACCTGCGGCCCTTACCACTCGGCGCTGCTCACGCGTGACAACGTGCTCTACACGTGGGGGGAAGGGCTCTTTGGCGCCTTGGGGCACGGTGATCAGGCGTCGGTCGGGGAACCCAGGGAGGTGGACGCGTTCAGCGGCAAGCCTGTTGTGGCGGTCGCGTGCGGGGTGTGGCACACGGCGGCCGTCGCGGCGGTGGAGGTCGTGGATCGCGCCGGACCTGATCGTGATCACCAGACTGTTGGCGGTGCCAAGACGTCAGAGAGTGACGCTGCTGATGCTTCCGAAGGAGCGAGCAAGGCGACGAGCGACGAAGGCGCCACCGCCACAAACGATCCAAAAGACTCTGCCCCAGTTCCTCCAGGACGGGGGGATGACCCCGGGGCGTCTGCAGCTGCTGTCGAACGAGGCGTCAGATCGGTGGCGACCGCTGACGCCAGGACGTCGGTGGCAGCTCGCGCGGTTAGCGCCGACGCGGGACGTAGCAGCACCAGCGTAGGTGCACGCGCCGTCGTCGGCGCGCTCTTCACCTGGGGCGACCCCGATAAGGGGCGGCTTGGCCACGGCGACAAGGAGACAGCCCTACTCCCACGGCAGGTGCGCTCAGTGGCGCGCGTCTCTGTCGCGGGCGTGGCGTGTGGCACGTGGCACACGGTGGCCCTCGGAGCCAACGGCAGGCTTTACACGTGCGGGCGAGAGGCCCACGGGCTCTTGGGCAGCGGCTCGCAGGCGAAGGCCAACGGCGCAGTCATGGGCGAGGTTACTACGCTGTCATCGGCAGGTGTGGTGATCGTGCAGGTTTCGTGCGGAGACTACCATACGGCCGCGCTGAGCTCCAAAGGCGAGGTGTACACCTGGGGTCTGGGCTCGCACGGCCGCCTTGGGCATGGCGGCGAGCGCTCCGAGAACACGCCCAGGGTGGTGGAGCGCCTACGTGGCATGCACGTGCGGCAAGTCAGCTGCGGCTCCAGCTACTCGGCGGCTATCTGTGCAGACGACGGCAGCGGTGCCCTGCAGCGCTCTGCCGCGTCCAATTGGGAACTGCTCGAGCTGCTGCCCAAAGACGCTGACAAGCGCGTCGAGGTCGCGCGTGGCCAGCGGATACACGTCGGTCCAATGGCGGCCAAGGGAGCCAGACAGGCGCAGCCTGCTGGCGGCGGCATAACCAAGGCGCTCAAGCGCTCAACCAGCTCTATCCTGTCGAGCAGCGGTCGCGGAGGCACGCGCTCATCCCACTCTGCAGGCAGCGCGGGAGCTGGCCAGCCGCGCCCCGACAGCTCCTCCTTGTCGTCGAGTGACGCAGGCAACAGCCCGTCCAACCTTTTCAGCCTGGGACGAGCCTCGGGCGAGGCCACATCCGCAGACCGAGGCGACCAAGGCGCCGAGGATCGCAGCAGCAGCGTCATGATGCTTCAGAGCATGCTCGAGAAAACGAAGACGCGCGTCGTCGAGCGCGAGGCCGAAATAGAGGACCTGAAGAGCGCGCTGGCAGACGCGCGTGAAAGCATGGCCGACACAGGTCGCGAGCTGGCGGAGGCCAAGGCGGAGGCGGCGAGGTATCGCGCACAAGCTGCGGCGCGCTCAAGGGCGCGTGCGCGCCCCGCACGAGGGGGCCTGGCAAGAGACAAGGCGCGCGCGCTCGGCCATGTGTCCTCTTCAACACGCCAACTTGAAGGCGACAGCGGAAGCGGCGGCGGCGATGGCGCGCGCGGGGAGGCAGACAAAGATGCTTCTGTCGCCGCGGGTTCACCGCCGGGGCCATCAGCCCCAGAACATCCACAAACACGCCCCGAGCAGCCTCTCGTCGCAGTGCGGCTGCCGCCGCCGCCTGACGTTTTGGGCGACCCAGGCACTTCACTGAAGTGAGCGGCCCTCACTCGCTGGTGCGAGGATCGTCAGAGCGCGGCACAGACGAGTCGGGGCCAGCTGCGAGCGAGCATAGCTAGGCGGCTGCGAGATGCGTCCTAAGAAAACACGGTGTTCGTGCTGGCTGGACGTGCGAGCATGACCGCGCGAGGAGTCTCAGGCTGGTCCTAACACGCCGCCTGCCATGCCTTGGCCTGCGCCCAGCTTGCCCTACCCAAAGGAGGCACGTAGAGCGACAACCAACAGCGCGCGCGAGCGAGCGCCAGTGGCGCACTGTCGCGCGCGCGTCGTGATCGGCATGGGATTGATTGAGGCAGAAGTGCCTCAATTTGGGCCTCAAATGGGATTTGATGGCCGAATAAAAAAAAGCAGCCGAGCACGAGCACACTCCCGGCGCGCGGTTTGACCGCCACCGCGCACACGCACCCCCGCGCAGCAGCGGGGCGCCCCGAAGCGAAACGGAAATGCCAGCGCACCGCGCCCTTTCGAGAGCGGCTGTTGCCATGGCGGCGACAAGGCAGGTCGCATTTTTTTCTCGGCGGCTGTCAAACTCGATGCCAACGCATCGCATTCTCTGACACGACGAAATCAAAAAAGCGTCGGCGTTTTGGCGGCGGCGGCGGCAGGGCGGCGCGCGCGCCCGCGCGGGTTGCGCCGCTCGCACCGCCTTGCCACAGCGCGCGCGGGCCGTGCGCACCGACGCGCGCGGTGCCGCGCGACGTGCTAATCGAGACGGCGGCGGGACTGGCGAAGCTGGTGTCGCGCGGCCCGCGCCGCGCCAGGGATGGCGAAGGGGCTCGCGCCATCAGTAGTGGTGTTTTCGCTGCTTCTGCCGCTGCTTGTGCCGTCCATGCTGCTGACCGTGACGAGGGCAGAGGGCATCGCCAGGGGCGCAGCGCCTCCACCGCAGCGCGTGCGCTTCAACGGCGCGCCGCAAGAGGATGGCTCGGCACCGCTCTTGGCAAAGGAACCGGCGACAGTGCCTGCGATGCGGCAGGCGTTGTCGGATCTTGTTCTCGCCGGCACCGACGCCGACACGCTCGCAGCTGGGGCTGCTGGAGTCGACGAAAACTTCGAGTTGCGTTTGGGCGGCTTCGTCATGCCGCGCGCGCCTCGCGAGCAGCAGTGGTCGCCCGCGCGCGAGGTACGCATCCACGTGCTTGCGCGCCATGCCCGCGGCCCTACGCAACGCGTCAATTTCGAATTCGTTGCCCCCAATTTTTGTTGCTATGCCGCTGGAATGTGGACTGACGCGCATTGACACTCGGCGACGATGTCCGTGCGCGCGGCGCGCGCATCGTCGAATCGGCCCGGGGTCTTGTGTCGCCGCGCGCGATCTCTTCCCTCTGGCGGCGCACACGCATGCGCATGCTCTCGCTTGAGACCAGGACGGGCAGCAGCTCGCGGATAGTATGCGCGCGTGCTTGCGACGCGTAGCGATGCTCGGCGCGGCCAGTCCAGATGGCGACCGGCGCGACGCCTACTTGTACGGCCGACCCGCAGGACTCGCCGCCCGCAAGAGCACATTCGTCACGTACTCAGTGACGCACAGGTGCGTTCCACGGACGGCACCCACATTCCGCCGCTTGCGGCCGATGCGCCAACGTTGCCCGTACGTTGGTGTGCTCGTTCGTCTTGCCCTCCTCAGCTGCTGTCTTCTCCTGACCATGGCACGTCGCGACCGCACACGCGCCGCGCTGCGCGGCCACTGCCATCGGCGTCTCTGTCGATCCTTCCCGACCCGACCTTGCACAGGGTGATGTACGCAGACAACCTTAAAGCTGGCAGCACTTCGATGCGCGCCCTGCTCAAGACGGTGAGTACTTCGCGATATATGCGACTGGGGACGGACAAGGCGGGCAAGCGGCCTTCTCCGGACCTCGCATCACCGCCGGCGCTGCCCGGCTGGGCCAATGGATCACACACGCCGTGCGTGCAGCGCGGCAGCACCTCAGGTTGGTGCGTGCGCGCGTCTGCCGCGCGGAGCGCGTTCGACCTCCGTTTCACCATCGCGCGAGACCCCGCGGAGAAATTTGAGAGCGGTGTGCTCCAGGCGTGGCTCGTGAACAACCCAAGACTGAAGGAGCTCTACCCGACGGCCGATGCGATGCTCGACGCGCAGCTCGCTGCGTACGCTGCCAAGCGCTCGCGCGACACGGGCGAGGCATTCGCGTCGATCGATCCTCTCGGAGCTGGGCTCTCGCATGGCGTGGATGAGGCCGAGGCCCACGCCATCCTCAACTGCAGTGAGAGCAGGTGCGTAATCTCGTTGCCCCGCGCGGGCGCGCGTGACCACTGTGCGCAATGTGCGACTAGCAAAGACCAGCCTCACCGCGCGCGACGTATCAATGCGATTGCTGGCGCAACTGTGCATTGGGCGCTGCTGACCCGCACTACGGCCGGACTTTGCCGCTGCCGCGGCGAACGCGCCGACGCGGCGTGCCGCCCTCTCGCGCGTGTCGGTTGGGGCGCTCCCCCGTCCTTGCAGTTCAAAGTGCCTCATGCACGGCGTTGAAGTCAAATCAGGCTGGGCCGGCCTGTGGATCAACGAGCATCTTGCGCCGACACTGTGGCGCCTCGCCTCGGTGACCGCCGATGGTGTGCCACTGGCAGAGATCCTCAACTATGTCGGCCGCACGGAGCGAATGGACCAGGCCTGGAACGACGTTGTTGCCGCGCTGCTGGCCAGTATGCCCGCGGCGCGCGCAGCACGGAAAGCGCGCGGCCTGCCCCCGGACGAGGCCGAAGAGGAGCGCGTGCGGAAGGAGCTCCGCGATGGGCACGCCCCGAATCGGAACACACACCACACAGAAGGAGGGTCAGAACAGACTCGCGAGCCTGAAGCTTCGCCCCACATCCTCTCAGCGGAGGGCGTTCGCAAGCTCTGCGCAAGTGAGCTCTTCAGGCACGAGTGGGAATGCGCGGGCTACGCAATGCCGCCAGAGTGCAGGACGGGGGCATAATTCGACCAGGGCAGCTGCCAGTGATAGTGATTCGCGCTTTCACTGCGGGACACTGTGACTGCCCCTCCCACTGCAGCCGCCACGCACGCGCGCTGTGACAATATTCGAAGATCAGACTGGATACCTTAGACGTCATTTCGACATTTGCGTCGCCAGTAGGTAGGCATGCAGAACGCATCGCAAGCGCTTCGGTGTCCAGTTGGTGATGTAAAGTAGACTAGTGGCCTAACCACGGGATACTTTGCGAACCAACAAACAAAGCACCACGAACAGAGGATCCAGAACACAGCCCGCACTCGAGCCAGTGCACCGTTTTTCCTGGGGGTGTGGGGGATGGATGGGTGGGTGGGGCGGCGGCGTGGGACGCGGCGCGCCCGCGCGGTGTGCGTTGCGCACCGTGCACGCACGCATGCGCGCGCCACAACGCGCACATCACGTAACACGGCCCTTCTGTCACCCTGCACTCCCTCCGCTGCCTCAACACCGCCCGTCCCAAGACATGCCCGCCCCACGGATGCACCGTGCAGCGCCCAAGCGGAGCGGATCGGTGGACGACGGCGCCGACGACCGCGGCGCCAAAACGGCTGCGCCGAGCGACCCCACCACCCTGCGCTCAGCGCTGTATGCGGGGTTAATGGCCTGCACGGTCGTTGCGGCCGCGGGGGCCCTGGGGCGCACGGACAGGGCCTTTCTCAAGAAGCTCAAGGATACAGGGACCAAGGTAAGAGCGGCGCCGCGCCGCGCGGCAGAGCGGCGCGGCGCGGCGCGGCGCCGCTCTCCTTCTGCTGCTGCTGCTAAGGGTGCGATTAAAGGGAAGGAAGACGCAAGCGCAAGGTTGCGTAGCGCGGCTGTATAAGAACTAGGTTCGTGTGGAAAGCTAGCTATCCACCGGCAGCGCGGCCACGCGAGCTTCGGCCAGTAAAGGTGCGCTTCAAAAACTGACAGCCTCCCGCTATACCCCGCCCCCAACCCACCCACAACGCACACGCGACCGCGCGCGATCCCGCAGGTACACACACACACACACACACACACACACACACACACACACACACACACACACACGTCCGCGTTTTCGCACCCGCGCGCACGCGCATGCGCACACGCGCGCCAACGCATGCAAACATGCACCGTACACTCACACACACACACACACACGCGCGTGCGCGCGCGCACACACACACACACACACACACACCCAACCCCCAACTTGCTATCAGAGGGCCCATGATGTCGCAGGAGTCGTCGCTGACTTCTCGACGTCTGCCATGCGGCAGGTGTGCGGCATGTGGGACGAAGACCGCAACGACGATGTGAAGGAGGAAGATGATGAGGAAGATGATCCTCAGGAAGCGCAGATCAACGAGGACATCTGCAAGCGCGATGCCCTCATCGCAGCGAAGGACGAGCGCATCGCTGAGCTGGAGAGGGTCCTGCAGAAGCACAAGTCCGACGACACCAACAAGGGCGCCGAAGAGGAGGGTCGTCTCATTTTCCAGGAGTCTCAAGACTCGGACAACGACAACACGTGGCACCCCTGCTTCGTTGATGCTCCTGAGCCTAGTCGCAAGCGGCAGAAGCGAAGGAGCACTTCAAGTGCAAGCTTGACGGTGCAGCTCGATGGCCTGTAGCTTTCTTGGACGGCAGCAGCTGCTGCTACTCAGGGTGCGATTGCAGTGAAGGAAGACGCAAGCGCAAGGTTGCGCTGCGCGCCCGGACGGCAGAGACAGGACCAGACATAGCGGCGAGCACGAACAAAGCAAGCGCACACGGGAAAATGCCGTGAGGGGAGAATGCTTGTGTGATTGAGTGACAGCCACAGCACCATGCAACCCATGAGGGAAGATAAGCGGAGAGCGGATGCAAATGCGACCCTCTATCGAAATGTTTGAGAAGGTGTGCACACGCAGCACAGCGGCGCGCGCATTTTGACACGATGGACGATAGCAGCAGAGGGCGTCTTATGTCGACGAAAGCCTGTAAGTTTGAGCGTTTTGTTACGGATGCCTCGGTGTGCGTGTACGGCCGCGTGAGCGGCGCCTTGGGCGGTCCTGTGTGCTCACGCAGCACGCGCGGAGCACGCATGCCGACGATGCAGGCCGTCGGCAAGGACCCGAAGGACCTTGCGCGTCGGCCAGCAGCTTGAGTCCGCCCGCTTGTCCCGCTGGGTGAAGAGGTGAACGATGTCACCCATGGTGGACTTGTGCGCACAGCCCAGGGTGTCGAACGCCAGCGGGTGGAACTGGATGGTGTGGTGCGCGCAGATGTGCGCGTAGCGCTTGACGGGGGCCTTGAAGAGGCCCGCCGACGTGGACGAGTTCGCGCCTGTCATGTTGACCTGGGCGGACGGGTCCGTGAGAAGCCGCGCTCTGTGGTGCGGAGCAGGTCTTGTGGGGAGGCGAAGCGGTCGCAGAAAGTTATGACAGCACCACTCGCCCGCTCTGATCACACCATTGTCTACGCGCACCAGCTCCGGTGTATTCAACAGCAAGGCCAGCCCTGACAAGGCGAGTGCCAACATCCATGCCGTCTACATGCACCTTGGCGAGCAGCCGAAAGTACTTGTCGCGCCGCACAGGAGGTTGCAGAGTGATGTTGTGTCCGCTCCAGATCATCCCCTCGAGCGCTCTCTTGGCTTTTTCAGCAAGGACTTTCTCCGCTTCGCAGTTCGAACGCAGCTCCGGCGCGTCGATTCCTGCGATGCGGACAGGAACGTCATGGACCAGGGCTTCCGGGAAAGAGTCATGGCAGGAGTCTGTTCTTGATGAGGTCCCTGTTCTCGTTGCGGTGCGGGGGAAGTCGACACGGAATGTGTCGCCATCAACCACGCGATTAACAATCACGCCCACTTCTTCAGGTTCATTGCGAGTGAGCATTCCCAAGACGTGTAGCAGCAGCATCAGCGAGCAACACGCGCAGCAGAATCGCGTGCTGGCCTGCAGCATTCGCTTGAACATCATCGATATCCATGGCTTGATCTCAGGCACAGCGTCAATCACATGCCTGAGAAGGTGCGCCAGGAGCAGACACTGCTCGCGTAACTTTGCTGCAAACTTCACCGCGAACACGAGGCTGATGGCAACACGACGACTTGCACCACAACACCGAAGGACCGACACAGCGATCACGGACAGAACTTGTGGTAGCATCGCCAAAGTGCACTTGCGTTCAAGGCTCGTCATAAGCTCCAGTGCAGAGGCGATAAGTGTTGCCAGGGCAAGGGCGCAGAGGGAGAAGACCGCGACTGCGACCAGCAAGACCATGAGTCCTCCGTATTTGACGACTCTTGTATGTCGAGGAACTATACTCCTGATGACTTTTACCATGTCGATATCCGCGCCATGCTCCGCTCCAAACAGGGCCGAAAGTAAAGCCAAGATGGCACGGGGCACGATGTCCTTGACCACCGAGTTGCTCAGGTACGCTGCGTGGAGCACACATGTGAACCATGTTAGCATGATCACGTTGTTGACCATCGCCAGGGTAGACACGCACCACGCAATAGCCGGCTGCAAAGCGTCGACCACCTTGCTCATGCACTGTAGAGCAGCGCTGCGCGGCGCGGCAGAGCGGGGCCGCGCGGCGCGGCTCCGCGGCATCTGGTGGGATGGGGATGGCGACGCGTCGCGCACGGACGCTGTGCTGTGCACAACACGCAGGGCCAGAAAGGGGCAGCTTCCCGGCGCCGCCAGCGCGCACGACTGCAGTGCGCCGCATGTGAGACAGGCATAAGTGCGTTCGCGCGGATGCAAGGGGACAGTGTGGTCCCCCTCAAGCCCGGCGTGCCTTACATCTACAGTTAGACTAATAGTGGCACGCGCGCGCCCGCACGCGCGCGGCGCTGCGCATGCGCGCCCGCCCGCCCGCCGCGCATGTGCGTGTTCTATGAATGGCGCTGCCAGAGGAAACGCATTCGAAACGCCACAGACCGCGGGCGGCCGGGGTGCCGGATATGAAATCGCACGCTTGACATTCGATTCATTCGATTTGACCTTGCTGCGGAGGGTCCGCACATTCCTCATCAACTCGCATCCAGCATCGATCCTCAGATTTTTTGATTAGTTTTGACCTTGTTCTCGACACCGCACGGATCCGGATCCGACGACGTGGACGGCCTCGAGTTGAGGGCCACCCCTCACCGGGCGCGAGGGGTTCCGTGCTACGCCAAGGCCCCCGAGGACATGGGAGGGGCGCGCTGGGCGATGCGCGGCCCGCCGTGCGAGGCTGCCACAGGCGAGGAGACTGCCGCGGAGGGGGAAGCTGTCAAGGCGGGCTCTCGCTTCGTGGACGTTGCTGCGCGAAGAATATACTCATACAAATACATCAATGTACACGCACGGCGACGCTGCCCGTCGCGGAGGTCGCTGACTGCTCGAAGGAGGCACGCGCCGGCACTTCCTCCCGCCGGCACCCTCTCCGGTCGTCACTCGGGCCGCCAGCGGCCGTTCTCGAACGCCGCCAGCGCGAGCATTGAGTCCAGGTAGTCGCATAGGGAGGCCTCGTCTGCAGCGCCATCCACAGCACTCAGGAGCGCCTCGGCCTGCCCTGCGGTCACCCATGCGAAGCACCCGCTGTAGGAGCGCCCGACGAGGCCGTGCACGCGCGCTTGGTCCTCCGGAGGGACAGGCCCTGGCGACGAATAGCGCACCGCGCGGTCGGAGCGGCAGAAGTACTCCGGCGCGACGCGCAGCGCCTCAGTGACGTCGAGCGACGTGGCGCGCACCTCGTGCACGAAGACGTGCTCGGCTGGGCCGTCGGGGTACGCGAACACGTCGTCCTGCGAGCTGCCCCCGCCGCGCGCGGCGCGACGCCCACCGGCGGCGTCGTACTGACGGCGGCGATCGTCGCTCGAGAGCACGTCGTATGCCTCCTTGGCCTCGGCGAAGCGCTCTGCGGCGTCGGGCGCCTCGCTGACGTCCGGGTGGATCTTGAGAGAGAGCTTGCGGAAGGCGCTCTTGATCTCCTTCGCGCTCGCCTGGCGCGACACGTCGAGCACCTCGTAGGGGCTCCTGGGCTTGGCCGAGGCACAGCAGCGGGTCCGTGCGGGGGGTCCTTGTCGCTGGCGTCTTCTTCTTCTGGGCGTGCGCGAGGCGGACGCTGGCGCGCGTGGGTGCGCGGCCTGCGCCTGCGCGGCCCCCATGTTGGCTGACTGACTGACTGACTGACTGAAGGAGGAAGGGGTGGGTGGGGTGGAGGTTGGAGGGTGTGCCTGCGCCAGAGCCGGCGCGGTCGCCCTCGCGCGTGGCGCCCCCGCGCGGCGCCCCCGCGTGTGGCGCCCGCCGTGCGCGGGCGCGCCCGCGCGCGCGCGCGCAGCGGTCACTCGAGGCGCCGCGCGCGAGACCGAGGAGGCATCCAAAAAAAGAAAAAAACGCACGGCAAAAAAAAGAAAAAAAAAACTGCGAGAGCGCGGCGCCGATCAATCGGCGCACCGCCACCGTCCATCCATCGCCGGTGGTACGCAGAGTGCATGGGCTTCGATGCACTCGATCTCGATGCCCCCATCCCATCGAAGTGGTGCATATCGATGGTAAGTGAGACAGGCTGTCGCGTCGCGGTGCCGCTGCGCGGGGGCGGGAGAGGGGGCGAGGCAGAGGGGGAAGGAGGGTGCCACAGCGCGCGCGCCCGCGCGGCGGGCGGGCCGGCGGGTGGGCGGTGGGCGGGCGGATCGCCGTCGTCGCGTGCGGTGACGAGGAGGGAGGAGGGCGTGGGAGGGGCGTAGGGGCGCCGAGCGCGGCGGGGGCGCATTCGTGCGTGTTCGAAATTTCGAACAGGCGTCGCGTCGGCGACGTGCGCGAGGGAGTTGAGGCGCAGGGCACGACCAAGGGTAGGCGTGCGCACGGGGGGTGGCGATGGCCGCGGGATGCGGCGACGCCGACAATGCTAGCGGTGCGGGCAGCAATGGCGCGGGCGGTGGCGCGCCCGCGGGCGGCAGCGGCGGCGGCGGCAACCGCGCGGACGCGGACGACCGTGCGCGCCCGCGGGCGGCAGCGGCGGCGGAGGCAACCGCGCGGACGCGGACGACCGCGGGCTGCGGCACGTCACGTACACGCCCAAAAAGCTCAAAGAAGGCACGCCGCACCCGGACCACGTAGTCGAGACGGAGGTCCTCGCCGCGGTGAGCCCGCCCGATCTGTATGGTTCAGATGGGAAGATGCTTGATGACGCGCAGCACCACCTGGCAGACGTGGTGGCGAAGAAGACGATCTCGAACTTGCAGCTCGAGACTGTGTGCTACTCCAACCTGCGTTTCACCGGCAGGCTAGGCTACAACAACGGCCCGCGCCCCGGCTTCTTTCTGGGCGACGGCGCCGGCGTTGGCAAGGGGCGCCAAATCGCCGCCACAGTCCTCGAGCACTGGAGGCGAGGCGGCCGCCGAACGCTGTGGATGAGGTTCGTGTCTCTTAGCGCGCCCTCCCGCCGGACACGCCATGCGGGTGCTGCGCGGCGACGCTGCGTGGTGTCGAACGATTCACCCGCCAGCGCATGCTGACGCCTCGGCGCGCGCACTTGCGCGCACGCACGTGCGCGGGCCCGCAGTGTGAGCAACGACCTGAAGTGGGATGCCCGCCGCGACCTGTCTGACCTGGACGTGGGGGCTGAGAAGGAGATCTCCATCCATCCGCGGGGGCCAACGCTCCCACAGGGCAAGCTCTCGGACAATGGGGTGGGAGACGGCGTCGTTTTCATGACCTTCAACCTGCTCATCGCTTCCAGCAAGGACGGCCGGACGCGCCTTGACCAGATCGTCGAGTGGCTGAACGAGGACCCGACCGGAATGCCGCTCATCGTGCTTGACGAGTGCCACCGCGCGAAGAATCTGATGGATACGAGGAGCCTCGAGCGCCAGCTCAGGCAGGAGCAAGATGCGCGCGAAAGGGCCAATGACCAGGAAATACTCGACGAGGTGAACGCGAATGGCGTTGTCGCACCCCCCGCACGTGCGAAGAGGGGGCGAGGATTCCCAGACCCGGCGGCGACCAGTAGCAAGACAGCCATTGCGGTGATGCAGCTGCAGGAGCAGCTCCCCGATGCGAAGGTGCTCTACGCGTCCGCAACAGGGGCATCCGAAGCCAAGCAGCTCAGGTACATGACGCGGCTGGGGTGCTTTGACTACGACAGCACATCGGATTTCATCGACGCCATTGAGGGCAAGGGTATGAGCGCCATGGAGCTCTACGCCTGCGGCATGAAAGCCAGCGGTGCGTACCTGTGCCGCGCACTCTCGTACAACGGCGCCGAGTTCGATCTCCTCGAAGTGGACGTCGCTCCCGACGTGCGCCAGCAGTACGACGCTGCCAGTGAATTCATGATGCTCGTGCGTGCGATCAGCATGCACATCGGTGCCGAGTACAGCTTTGAGCAGGATGACGCAGGCGGAGAGCGCACATTCCCCAATGCCGGCAAGGCCAAAAAGAAGACGCAGATGGGCGGCGGCGTGTACTGGGGTGCGCACCAGCGCCTCTTCAGATCGCTCCTCATGTGCGCAAAGGTGCCGGCGCTCGCTGAGGTGGCAAAGAAGGGAGTTGCGGACGGGTCGCACGTCGTCATCGGGCTGCAGTCAACAGGCGAGGCCGGCATCGAACGCGCGGTTAAAGAAGCGATGGATGAGGGGAAGGAGCTCACTGAGATGGTCAGCGCGCCGCTGGCCATCATCTCTCAGCTCATCAAGGCCCACTTCCCGACGGCGGTGACGGCAGCAGATGTCGGCAACCCGAAGCTGGACACTCTGCTTCACCAGGTGCATCAGGCGGTGTGCTCGTGGGAGAAGATGGTCAAGAGGCGCGGTGGGGCGGACGGGACGGACGGAGACGCCAACAGCGACGACGAGGTCGAGATCGCGCAGGTGAAGGACGTGCACGCCATCGAGGCCGAGAAGCTAGAGAAAGCGAGGCGCACCGGGCAGCTCATTGATCTGGACGACGATGTCTCTCCTGAGCAGCTCGCTGCTGCTGCCGAGGAGCGAAGAAGGGAGGCCGACGACGAGCGAGAGCGGCAGCGCGCCGCGGCCGCTGCGGCTGATGCTGCCGCTGCGAAGCAGAAAGCCGACGAAGAGGCCGACGAGGAATTGCCGCCATGGAAGATCGCCATGATGGAGCTCAGGAGGGAGGCGAACAGCGGCGCCGCGGAGCGGAGCGTGCGCCAGGCGAATGCCGCCGCGACGCAGGCAGTGACCAACGTGTCCAACGTGAGCGATAGCGACCAGAGCGCCGGCGATGGCAGCGACGATGGGGTTCGCGGCGAGTCCTCTGCGTTGGCAGGCTCGCCAACGGGTAGCCCCGGGCCTGACGTGAAGCCACTGGTCGGCAGCAAGCGTCAGCGCGAGGCAGCGTCAGGTTCTGCAGATCCGCGATCGCTAAACTCGGGCTCGGACTCTGACTCTGACATTGATCTGATCGACGACCCATTCGCAAAAGGCGCGGCCATTCCCAAGTCTGCCAAGAAGGACGCCAAGCCGGATGTCGGGCGCAGGTCCAGTACGCCGGGCAAGGCCAAGGCCAAGTCGAAGAAGGCGCGCCGCACGTCGGACAGCAGCCATGGTACCCGTGATGGCGATGATGACTCGGAGTCGGACGACGACGAAGAGGATGAGGACGCGTCTCTGGCAAGCCTCGGACTCGTGCGTGACGAGCGCCTCGTGGAGATGAAGGCCCTGCTGCTCCGCGGCGTGGAGGCCCTGCAGCTTCCGCCCAATCCCCTCGATGACCTCATCGACAGGCTCGGGGGCGCCGAGGACGTTGCGGAAATGACCGGGCGCAAGCAGCGCATGGTCCGTACCGAGAATGGGACCTTCGCTGCAGTGCCGCGCTGCCCCAAGGGCCAGGAAGGTGGCCTTAAGATGCTCAACCTGCACGAAAGGGAGAAGTTCATGCGGGGTGAGAAGGTCGTCGCCATCATCTCCGAGGCCGCGTCCAGCGGGATCAGCCTGCACGCTGACCGGCGCTTCGAGAGCTCTTCGAGGCGCCGCCTTCACCTCACTCTCGAACTTCCATGGTCAGCGCAGCAGGCGATCCAGCAGTTCGGCAGGAGCCATCGCAGCAATCAGACGAGTGCGCCCGTGTACCGCCTCGTGGTCACGCCGTGCGGCGGCGAGAGACGATTTGCCTCGAGCGCAGCCTCGCGCCTGCAGAAGATGGGCGCAATGCTCAAGGGAGACAGACGCGCCATGGGCGCCGGCGTCGAGCTCCAGCACTTCGATGTCGACAACGACTACGGCGCCGCCGCTGTCGAGTCTGTCCTTGACGACGTGTGTCGCGGAACCATGGAGCGAACCGGCGTCACTGCTCCAGAGCCACCGAAGGACACCGCACACTCGCCGGCCGGCACGACCTTCTTCGAATTCGCGCGGCGGGCGCTCATGTCGTGCGAAATTGTCAAGGGCGCCATGTCCCAGTCCATGCTGACAGGGCAGACACTCTACACGCCGTCGGACAATATGCTGAACAACAAGGGAAGAGGTGCGCTTGCGCGTCGGTGTAGATGCGTGCGATTGGCGAAGGTGCGCTTGAGGGCGCGAACGCATCGGCGTTCGCCGTGCGGAGTATGCCGCTGACCGCAGCACCATGCATGTGCGTCCGTGGGCCCGTGGTTCTCTCGTCCCGTACTATTCGATGCATCACTGTCTCTCGCAGCTGTGGCGATCTTCCTGAATCGCCTCCTCGGCCTACCCATCGCCGAACAGGACGCACTCTACTCCTTCTTCTCGTCTCAGTTCGATGCTGTTGTGGAGCGCCGACGCGCCGACGGCACGCTCGCCCGCGGCGTGCAAACCATCGAGGGGAGATCAGTTACTGTGAACAAGCCCTTCCCGCTCCTTCTGCACACCAACAACTTCGGAGGTGCCCAAACGTATCTGACCAAGGTGGAATACGACCGTGGCATGACCTTCGAGAGCGCCAAGCGCCTGCTCGAGATGCACAACGCGGCCGCGGAGGGGCGGGGGCTGCCGACCGACATGAATGGATTTTGGCTGACCCACTCTCGATGGGGCGTTGAGAAGAAGCCAAAAGTTCTGCTCGCTCTCGAGATACCCGCCACATACATCGGGCAGCGCAACAGGAAGTATCGGCGTTCGACTCCCGCCATGGTTGCCTCCGCGGACGATCACAGCGTCAACATTCTGGACGATCGGCACCTCAGAAACACGCGCGCGGCCAGCGAGGCGAGTCTCGCCAAAGCGGAGGAGCTGTGGAACTACTGGTTCGAGGAATCTGGTACGGAGTACAAGAGGAGTTTCCCGAATTGGCTGGGGAGGAATAAGGCGCTGGGCATGCACCCGCCGTCGCCGCTGCGCTTGCAAGAGGAGTATCTCATCACGGGGGCCGTGCTGCCGCTCTTCAGGCGCATCGAGCAGACCATTTTGAGTGTCGCAGACTACTCGCGTGACGACGACGATCTCGCGGTCGCCCCGCGAGCTTTGAGGTCCACGCGCCGTGGAGACGACGATATGGATTGGATTGTTGCGGACGACGATGGGAACATGCACGGCTACGGGCAGGTGGCTCAGACGCAGCCGCAGGACAGAGACGATGCGGATGGCTCGAGAAATAAAGAGCGGAGGAACGGTTTGAAGCTCAAGCTTGCGGTCACGACCGACACCCGCCAGCGAATCAACGGCATCTTCATCCCAACGAAGGCGCTACAGCAGATCGCAGCTCTGGTTGATGACCTCGGCGGTCTCCCGGGCGTAGCCGAGGAGGCGCTCGAGGAGGTGCTCGGGCCAGGGAAGAACCTCTGGTCGCTGATCGGGATCAAGTCTCCCGCGCAGTACGCCAAGGAACAGGCGGAGGAGCGCGCGAGGAAAGAGGCCGAGCGGCTCAAGAGGGAAGCGGCCCTGAAGGCGCAGGATGCGGCTGCCGCCGCCGCGTATGCCGCCGCCGCGCATGCCGTGACCATTGCCAAGGACGAGCACGACGAGGACATTGACATGTGAATGTGAATATGCGATACAGATCGCGGGCTTGCCGCTATCATGGCGTGGATCTATTATTAGTCTACTGTAGTCTATCATCGTTATTGGAGACTCCAGTGAGTACCACTAGCAGCTAGAATGACTAGAGACTAGTACTAGACTATTACTTGTACTGCTTGAAAGCTCTCCGCTGCTGGCGGCACGCGCCCGCCCGCCCACCGCGCGTCGCGTGGCATGGTGTGCGCGCCCATGTCCAGTGCTGGCTGGCCGAGGAAAATCGTTGCATCCGCCTTCATCCCGCGGGCCTTTGCTGCGCGTCTGGCGCCGGACAAGAAATCGCATGCGTGACATTCGATCCATTCGATTTGGCCTTCGTGCCGAGGAACCGAACATTCCCCGTCAACTCGCATGCGAGCGCGATACCTCAAACTTCCGCACTCGTTTTGATGGGCGCGAAGGCACGAACGAACGCGCGCTCGCGACCGCGCACGCCGCACGCCGAGTTCGCAGCAGGCCCTGCGGCGAGGAGAGGCGCCCACTGTGCGCGCCGTCAGCGCGGCAAGGCGCACGCGGTGAGGCGCCGCCTGAGGGGGGAGGAGCACGTGGGTGCGGAGGGATCGGTCGGCCGCGATGGCGCGAGGCGGCGACCGCGAGTTTGATGTGGTCGTCTACGGCGCCACCGGCTTCACGGGGGCGCGCGTCGCCGCAGAGTGCGCGGCGCAGGCGGCCGCGTTGGCGGCCGCAGGTATTCCTGCGACTGTAGGTGGGGGGCGCGTGCTTCGCGGGGGGGGGGCGCCCCCGCGCGCGGCTGAGGCCGCGGCGCGCGCGCGGGACGGCGCAGCTTCGCTCGCATCGATTCTTTCAGCAGGCGATGCGCAGCTCGCGGCCGACGGCGGTGGCTCAGATGCTCTCGCGTCGGCGGACGCGCTGGCAGGCGGTGCAGGGGGCGAAGTCGCGGGGCGATGGCAGGCGTTCTCGAGCTGGGCGCGCTCTGGCGCCGCCAAGGATCATGCGCACTTGGTGGAAGCTGTCCTTGATGCTGCTCGGGACGGGCCGCAGGCGCTTGCGGCGCTTGCAGATGCGCTTGACGGCTCGGCGGCATTCGCGCGTGGGGCCATGGACCTGGCCCGCCACGGCGTGGATGCGGGTGACGGGGTGAACAATGAGGACGTCCTGCTCGGTGAGGACGAGGATGACATTCTCGACGACCTCGTCCCGGACGACGAGCTCGACGTGCTGAGCGCGCGGCTCGCTGCTGGTGGGCTGAGCGCCGCCGAGGAGCGTGACCTGACAGAGCGCTGGCACCTCAAGGCGAGCATGTTAGGCGACGACTTGGCAGAGGGCATGCGCGCCTCGGAGGGCATTGACGAGCCGCTTTCGCTGGAGATCGACCGCGTGCTCGCCGATGAGATCACGCTCGGCCGTGCGGGCGGCGACGGCAGCAACGCGAGTGAGGACGACAGGCGCGAGCTGGGCGACCTCTTCCATCGCAAGCGCAATAAGCTCGCGCTGCAGGCAATGATGGCACCGACTGCTCTGCCTGATTTCCGAGTCTTTGCCAAACTTGTGGACGCCAAGGGTCGCATCCGCCCGCGCTACCACACGAAGCTGAGCAAGCAGGCGCAGAACGTCGCCGCCAAGCGCATCAAGATGATGCGCAACCTCGGCCTGGTGCCCATCGAGGCTGGCTGGGATCGCCTCGGCGAGGACGGCGCACGAACGCTGACGGACTACGTGCCCATCGACAATCCCTCGCCAGACTCACTCTATCGTGACCTTATCGACCCCGAAGACAAGACCCCTTTCGACTGGTTCGGAGGTGGGGGGCAGACGGACGATGGTGCCGGCAAGTCCCGTGAGAGCTTCAGGGACCAGATGCGCAGGCTGGCGCTCGAGAGGCAGGGCAAGGCGAAGGGCGCCGACAAGGAGTGATGACGCGCGCACGTGCGAGACTTTGCTGTTTATGGCCGCTCTTGCGCCGCCGGCGGTGCGGATTAAAACATTTTTCCCTCCCCCCCCCCCCCTTCCACCGGCTCTCGTAGCGCACGAACGACTGACCCCAGCGCATGAGCGCGGCACGCACCTCGAGCGCGCGTGTGCGTCGCGCCGTGTGTGTGAATTTTTGTTACATTTCTATGCCGCGAGCTGCCTTGTGTCCAAGCGACTCACGAGGTAGAACTCTCCCCCTTGAGCGCCATCTCGACGAGTGTCTCGAGCTTGGCCGCCTCACCCTCGGTCGAGCTCTGTCCGTCCTTGGGCGATGCCGTCTTGCGCAGGTTGGGGCTGAGTTTGAGCGCGGTGACGCAGCCGCGATCGTCGCCCACGATGAGCACCGGGCTCTTCGGGTTGAAGGCGAGCTTCGTAAGCTTTGCCTTGCGCACGACCTTCTGCTCGCACATAGCCTCGTGCCTATTCTCCGCGAGGTCGAAGACGTGCACCTTTCCGTCGCTGGTGGCAGCCGCAAAAACACTGGATGAGTAGGGCGCCCACGCAGCGTCTCCCACGGCGTTATTGAGGTCGAATGTCATGACAGGCTTGGCGATCGTGTGGTCCCACATCTTGACGGTCCAGTCGGCGCTCGCACTCAGGAACATGCGGGGGTGCATGTTGTTCCACGCGACTGTCACCACGCCCATGTTGTGGCCGGTGTAGGTCTCCATGTATTGCGAGTTGTACGCCTTGGAGCACTTGTGAATGAAGCCCTCCTCCGTTCCTACCACGAAGAGGTGATCCGAGGTCTTGTTGAAATCGAATGCGCAGCCGCTCGCCAGCGATCCCAGCGTGGCATCGTCCTCCGCGTCCGCGTCCGCGCCGGGCGTCACAAGTTTGAGCTCCATGGCGTCCTCCGAGGTGAGCTCCGTCTTGGACATGGTCCACAGCGTGACGCGCCCGTCGCTCGAGACCGAGTAGAAGTTGAGCTCCTTGCTCAGGTCCTCCTCTTGCCACTTGATCTGCCAGACGGGTTCCGTGTGTTTGCCCGACAGCACCGTGCTCTGGAAAATGGGGCGGTTGAGCTTGTTGCGCACGTCGAACACCTGCACGCTGCCGTCGTAGCAGCCCACAGCCAGCAGACTGCAGTGCTGCGGGTGAAAGTCCACGCACATGACGCCCGACTCGGTGGTGAAAACGGCTTCGGGATGCGAGGGATTCTTCAGCGAATAGCAGCACACCAGCCCGCTGCCCTGGCGCAGGAAGTCGAAGCTGCCGTACCCCACAGCGAACAAGTCTGCGTACTCGGGGTTCCAGCAAAGCGACGTCACATGCTTGCGCTTCGCGCGCTCCGAATAGAATTTCCACAGCGGCAGGAGCGTGCCCTCGCCCTCGCGGTACATGTCACTGGCGTCCTCCCAGTACTTGAAGTCCTGCGCGATGTCGTCGAAGCTGTTCTGGTTGGCCATGCGCTCCATCACGCGCGTCGCGCGCCGCATCGCGTCCGAGTGCATCACGCCACCCTCCTGCTTCTTCTTCGACGGCTTGTCGTCGCTAGCGTCATCTGCCGCCGGCGGTGCCTTGCCGCGCGCCTTCTTGGCGGCCTCCTTGCGCCTCTGTTGCTCCTTCATGAGGCGCTGCTCCTCCTGGTCGGCGAGGTATGCGTCGTAGATTTCCCACTGCGTGGCATGGCCAGTGTAGGTGGAGAGCGGTGGCGGGTCCGTGAAGGTTTCGCGGTCGCGCGTGGCGTTGTTCAGCGTTTGCGCAGCGCGCTCGGAGTAGTTGAATTGGTTGCGCCCGAGCTCCTGCGGCGCGTCCCCGCCAGCCGCATCGTCGTCAGCGGCTGCTCCGGCGTCGACGCCGGCAGTCGTGGTGCCGCCAGCATCGGAGGCACCCTCTGCGGCGTCGGCCTGCGTGCCCGGCGTGGGCGAGGGGCTGGCTGCCGCCGCCATCGCGGCCGCGTGCGCACGCCTCGCCTCGTCCTCCGCCTTGTCCAACTCAATCTGCCGCTTGGCCTCGTCGCTCGTGGTGTGCAGCAGCCATCCATCCATGGCGAAGTGGATCTGCGTCTGCGAGATGAGCGACTGTGCCTTGTACCCACGCTCCTTGTGCACGAACACGGCCACGTTAGAAGGCGCGCTCGGGTTGTTCGCCGTCAGCATCGTCGTGTGCTCCTCTGCCAGCTCCTCTTCGGTCAGCTCGAGCTGGTTGGGTGGCTTGACCACGACGCGCTCGGGCGGTGCCCATGAGTCGACTGGTGCGGGTGTCTCTACAACCACGGCCTCTTCGGCCGCGGGGGCGGCCTTGGGCTTGGCATCTTTCGACACCCGGCCCTTTGGGGAGGCGCGCGCGAGAGAGAGCAAGGTGTGAACGGGTGGCAGCAGGGGGCGCGAGTCAGCGCTCGCACGCAACACACAAAGCTCAGTACTGCGCACGCAGAGCGGTCCATGCGCGAGGCGCCGGCAGGCGGGAAATGATTGATGCCGAAGAGACGGCAGGCGCGTCGGCAGGTTGCACCCAGCGCATTGCGCCCTGACGCTGCCCACGCCCGGCTGTCTGTGCGAGCGGTCTGCGCATGCCCGCTCCCGAATGCTGTCGCGCTGCCGCGATACCAGTGGGTACATGTGCTCTGCGCGCGCGCGCGCGTGAGGGGGTGCGAGCAAGCCCGCCCGCGCCACAGGCGATCGCAGTAGCGCGTCCCTCAGGGGGGTTCACGGAGTGAAGGTCCTAGCAAGACAGGGGGGGGGAGGGGAAGAACCTTGCGCGACGCGGCGCGCAGCAGCAAGTCCAGCGAGGCGCGTGGGCATGGGGCCCGCGCGCGCTCGTTTTTTTCGTTTTTGTTTCGTGCATTTTTGTGGACTCGGAGGGGGAAAAAGCGCCGCGCCATCGCGCGCCCACACACGCGAACGCGTGGCGTGCAGGTGCGCCAACCGTGGCGGGTACGCGGGCGCGCAGCACCCAATGAAGCCCCCCCATCCTCCCTCCCTCGCACGTCTACGTCCACGCGCTTGGCTCCCAGCGCGCGCGGCGTGGCTGGCGCTCGCATGCCCGTGCTGCGGGCCTTCTGTTCCCCGAACGGAACGCGCTCGCGCACCGGCTGCGCTGCCAAACCGGCGTGCCCGCCCACGCGCGCCCCTCCCCAGAGGGCCGCGCGCGCGCGCCAGCTTGACCCCTCCCGCTCGCGGTCCGCGTCCCCTCCCGACTCACCTTCTTAGGTGGCATGGCTGCACGCCCCGGGCGCCTGCGCGGCGCGCCCGCGTGCCACCCGCAAGGCCATCGCGTCCCGGGCTTCGCGTGCGCGCCGCGCCCGCGCCTATGCTGCAGCGCGGGCCGACCAGCCCGACCGCCGGCGGGCCGGCCGTTGCCCACCCGAATGGGACCCGGCCCACCAGCCAGCGCTGCGGCGGGGCATGCGCGCACATACGCGTGCGCACATGCACATGCCACTTGCGCGCGCGCGCCCGATGGGGAACGCGGCGCCCCCTTCCCAAGAGGGTAGGCAATCTGCATACCATCTGATGGTACAGTACCATCAGCTGATGGTACACGTGTACGTACCATGATGGTACCATCAGATTGTACGTTCAACGCGCCGCACCAAAACGAACCTAAACCGCCCGAACCCGCATCGCATGCGGCATTGAGAAATGACGAGCCTTTGGACAAAACCCTTACTCTAGCTAGATCAGGGACCTGAGCCGCCCCCGATGTTCCAAGGTTCTTTCGATCAAGAAATTCGGATGTAATCGCCCGTGGGCATATGTGATGCTACAAGTGGATGCATTTCTGAGATCATGTGTGTGTGGGGGCGGGCAAGCGGGAGCAGCATGGCCGTGGCGGCGGTTGTTGGCGCGCCGCCGCGCGACGTCGGTGCGCGCGCACAGTGCGCACGCCGCGCAGCGCTGCGCTGCCCTGCGCTGCGCTGCCGAGGTCGGGCGGCCGCCTCCGCGCGCCACGTGCGCGTCGTGCAGGCGGTGGGCGGAGCTTTTGACCCCTCCTCGGAAAAGGGCGCGGCGTGGACGAGCGCGACGCTTGCGGGGGCGCCCGCCGCGCCGACGCGATGCGGCCTCAGACGCCCTCGGCTGCGCGGGGCGCGCAGCGGCGCCGGGTGGCCGCGCCGGGCCGTGGGCGGGTGCGAGAATGGCCGCGGCGGCCGAGACAAAGGGAGCGTCAGCAGCGTGGGTGCGTGCGCGGCGAGATGCTGTGGGCCAAAAGGCGATGGCACTCGCTCGTGCTCTGTCATCCAGCTCGGCGGGGCCGTCCCCCATGTCGCAGCCAGCAGCCCACCTCGACGAGGCCATGCGTCGGCCCGTGGCGGAGGCGCTCGCCAGGCGTCAGCTCGACGGAGTCCGCGTCAACGGCATTCTCACCGTGGGACCGCCGGAGGCCGAGCCGGACGCTCCCTGCGACGCCTACCGTGTCTACCTCGTGACAGGGGACCTGCGGGGCGCGGGGAGCGCATGCGGCGTGCGCGTGAAGCTGAGCGGCGCGGTGCGCGAGTCGGGGTGGGTGCAGCTCACCGACGTGCACGACCATCCGCTCGAGCGAGCGAGCATCGAGGAGTTTGACGTGGACGTAAGGCAGACCGGCGGCAAGGGGGGCGGCGAGCGCCGTGGCGACATCGGTGAGTGCGCCGTGGACGAGCGCGCGGCGGGGGGCGAAGGTGAAGGCGATGCCTTGGACGATGGGAGGGGACCCGTCCCTACGCACGGCCTCGGCGAGCTCTTGGGCTTTGAAGTTTTCTTTGACAAGGGCGGCGAAGAGCAGCGTGTGGACGGCTGGTTCCTCGACCGCGCCGAGGTGACGCATCGTCGCTCGGGCGAACGCTGGGTGTTTCCTTGCGCGCGGTGGTTCGGTGAGGCGGCTGGGCCGGACTCGCCTGCGAGGGTCTTCCAGCGGCTGGTGCCACGTTCGGGCGACGCCATGGGGCACGGAGTGGCGCACGGGCGGGACGTTCCCGGCCATGCCCGCGCCGCGCGGCCGCTGCGCGTGCGGCCGGCGGACGCGCCCAAGCTGCGCCTGCACTGCGGCGCTGCGGCAGTGCCGCACCCGAAAAAGGTGCAGCAGGGCATTCGGGGTGCGGTCTTGCGCGAGGAGGGATACGCCGGCGAGGACGCGTACTTCGTGTTGCGAGGCGGGCAGCACGCCATCGGCGTTGCTGATGGGGTCTACCTGTGGCGCGACCACGGCATCGACGCCGGCGAGTTCGCGCGCTCGCTTATGAGCGCAGCGAAGAGCGCAGCCGCCGCCCTTGGCGACCCTGTCGACGTGCTCAGAGTGGCCAGGCAGGCGGTGAGGGACATGCCCGGGGTCAAAGGGAGCTGCACGGCGTGCGTGCTCACGCTGGATTGCAACGCGGGCGTGATTCGAAGCGCGAACATCGGCGACAGCGGTTTTGCCGTCTTCCGACCGAGCGGTCGTGTGGCCTTTCACACGCCGCAGCAGGAGTACAACTTTGGTTGTCCGTACCAGCTCGGCCATCACGAGGGTGCCAACGAGGCCGACGATGCACAAGTGGCGACCGTGGCAGTGGACTCGGGGGACATCATCGTCGCAGGAAGGTGCGAGCATTGCAGTGTGCGGTCGAAAGCAAAGATGACGTCGCGCCGGTGGAGCGCGCGCGCGCGCGCGCGCAGTTCCCTTCGCCAGCGTCGCTGACGCACCGAGACGTGCGCACGCTCGCATCCGTGTGGCGCTTGGGCTAACGCGCCTGTGCCCGTGTGCAGCGATGGCCTATGGGACAACCTATTCGACACCGAGATCAGCGAGCTGCTCCAGCCCTTGCGACAGATTGACGTCGAGGACCCCAACATTCGCAGCGCGCACATGGAGCAGGCGAGCGCTGCCGTGGCGCGCGCCATCGTCGCTGCCTCGCTGGAGGCGAGCACGGACCGCCGGCGCGTCACTCCATACAGCAGGGGGGCCTCTGAGGAGTTCGACATGTGCTACTCGGGCGGCAAGAGGGACGACATTGCCGTGGTGGTCGCACGAGTGAGCTCGGCGTCGGAGTTCGCCGACAGCCTGTGCGGCTGAACGCATCGCCGGGGCCGCCCGCGCCCGGCCCACCGGCGGGCGGCGCTAGGCCAGCGGCGCTGGCGCCGCCGGTGCGCGAGCGCTCCCACTCCCGCCTAAGATTCATATCAAAATACATTCAGCCTCTCTGGTCCGACGACACATGACGATGTGTACGTGGCATATACACTTCATGCCCATGCTCTGGCGCTGGTTCAGGTCAATGCGGGACGCGGATGCGTTTTGACCTGCGACAGCGGCCGGGCGTGCGGTCCAACGCGGGTGCGCGCGCGCGCGCGGCGCGCAGCCGCCGCCGTCGATCGCCACGCGCCGCGCGCGCGGCTGCGGCGCCGACCGCTCGGAGGAGGGCGCGCAGGCGCGGCGATGGGGGTAGAAGGGCGGGGGTGGGGGCCCAGCGGATCGCAGCCCGGATGGTTAGCGCCCCGTTGCGCCCTCGCCACGCCCGCCCGCCGTACCGCGGCGGGAGCGTTTCGTACGTGCGTGCGCTGACCGATGCGCGCCTTTGACCCACCGCGGTGCGCCATGCCGCGCCGCGCAATGCCATGCCTCGCCTTGCGCGTGCGCGTGCGCGCGCATTGCCCGCACCTCCTCTCTGGTGTCGACCCCACCCGTGCCAATCTCGACTCCTGCTCACCACGCCCACCACACGCGGCCTACACTCCTGCGCGCGTTCCGCATTCCGCCCGCCCGGCCTGTCCCACTCCACCCGACGCGTACCCCTCACCAGCTCGGCGACGCCATGTCGAGCGTTCAGCAGGTGAACCCCAATGCCGAGGTGATGAAGAGCGCCTCGGCGCTCTTCATGAACATCAACGCCGCAAAGGGCCTGTACGACGTGATGAAGACCAACCTTGGCCCGCGCGGCACGATCAAGATGCTCGTGGGTGGCGCCGGCGACATCAAGCTGACCAAGGATGGCAACATCCTGCTGCGCGAGATGCAGATCCAGAACCCGACCGCCGTCATGATCGCTCGGTGCGCCGTCGCTCAGGACGAGGTGACGGGCGATGGCACCACCACGTGCGTGCTGCTCATCGGCGCTCTCATGAAGGGAGCCGAGCGCCACCTCGGCGAGGGCGTGCACGCGCGCGTGCTCGCGCAGGGCTACGAGACGGCTGCGAAGGCCACCATCGAGTTCCTGGAGAACTTCAAGGTCAAGTGCGAGGACCCTGACAAGGAGCTGCTCACGTGCGTGGCGCGCTCGTCGCTGCGGACCAAGGTGTACGAGGAGCTGGCGGAGAAACTCACCAACATGGTGACCGACGCCGTCCTGTGCGTGCGCAGGCCAGACGAGCCGCTCGACCTGCACATGGTGGAGATCATGACGATGAAGCACCGCGTCGACCTCGAATCGCGGCTCATCCGCGGCCTGGTCCTGGATCACGGGTGCCGCCACCCGGACATGCCCAAGCGCCTGGAGAACTGCTTCATCCTCACCTGCAACATCTCGCTCGAGTACGAGAAGTCGGAGGTGAACTCGGGCTTCTTCTACTCGAGCGCTGAGCAGCGCGAGTCGATGGTGGCGGCGGAGCGTGAGTACACCGACAAGCGCGTGCGCGAGGTCATCGCGCTCAAGAAGAGGGTGTGCGATGGCACCGACAAGACCTTTGTCGTGATCAATCAGAAGGGCATCGACCCGCTGTCGCTTGATCTGCTCGCCAAAGAGGGCATCATGGCGCTGCGCCGCTGCAAGCGCCGCAACATGGAGCGCCTGGTGCTGGCGTGTGGCGGCGAGGCGGTGAACCAGATCGATCCGGAGATGGGCGAGGAGATCCTCGGCTACGCCGGGTGCGTCTACGAGCACACCCTCGGCGAGGATGTCTTCACCTTCGTGGAGGACTGCAAGGAGGGCCGCAGCTGCACGCTGCTGCTCAAGGGGCCCAACGATCACACCATCGCGCAGATGAAGGACGCCGTGCGCGACGGCCTGCGCGCGGTGAAGAACGTGATCGACGACAAGGGTTACCTGCCCGGTGCCGGCGCGTTCGAGGTGGCCGCGTCACAGCACCTCCTGACCAAGATCAGGCCCACGGTCAAGGGACGCGCCAAGCTCGGCGTGGCGGCGTTCGCGGAGGCGCTGCTGACCGTGCCCAAGACGCTGGCGGAGACTGGTGGCTTCGACGCGCAGGACACGGTCATTGCGGTGCAGGACGAGCACGAGAAGGGCAACGTCACGGGCGTGGACGTGCACACCGGCGAGCCGATGGACCCGGTGGCGGAGGGTGTATACGACTGCTTCATCGTCAAGAAGCAGCTGCTCGCGGCCGCGCCGGTGATCGCGCAGCAGCTGCTGCTGGTGGACGAGGTCATGCGCGCGGGCATGAACATGCGCAAGCGCGGCTAGGCGCCCTCCACCCCCTCCCCCCATCACCAATAACAAACACACATTCGTAGCGCGACGCGAGCAGTTGCGTCACGCGAGGCGCCCGGCGTGCGGCCCAGCGGGCGCCCAGCGAGCGCCCTCCGTCCAGGCCCGCGGGCGAAGTCTGCGGCGCCATTCGCCGGTTTCTTCTCTTCCGTCGCCTTTTCGCGTCGTTGTCTGCTTTTTTGCCCGTGTGTTTGCGTGCCTGTTTTCGTCGGGGCCCCTTTTTCGAACCCGTTCGGCGGCAGCGCGCCTCGAGCGCATCGCCCCGGTGTGCTCGCCGGCGGCTCCGGCACCCCGAGCCCCGACAATCGCGCTTCGGCGGCCGCGCGCAGCGGGCGCCGCAGGTTTGTACTCTTGTTTAAATCCGCGGCCGGCGGGCGCGGGACATTTCGCGAGCGCGTTCGCGCGAATTTCGAGCGCGCGCGCTCAGAGGCAGAGGCAGAGGCGTCGGCGGGGCGGGAAAGGGGGGGGGGGGGGCGGAGGGGCCACAC
>RQSC01000005.1:65763-94298 GCA_013416795.1 Prasinococcaceae sp. CCMP 1430
GCGGCCGGCGGGATGGCGGCGGCGGCGGCAGCGCCGGGCGACGCCACGGTCGAGCGCCTGGCGGCCAACCTGGTGTCGATGGGGTTCTTCGGCCCCACTGGGCGCTTCAGCGGCGATTCGCTCAAGGTGGCCAGGGCCATCCACGAGCGCGCGCTGCTCGTCTCGAAGGCGACGGGCGACGTGCGCGACTACGCACGTGCGGCGGGCACGCTCGCATGGCAGGCCGCAAAGGAGGGCGGCGCGGCCTCCGAGGCCGAGGGTGAGGCAGAGGCGGACGCGACCGTGCTGGACATCTCGGGCGGCGCGAGGGAGTTCCTGGACGCAGAGCGTGCGGGGGAGCTCCTCGAGCGCCTGTCGGCCGCCGGTAGCCTGGTGACGCACGTCAAGCTCTCGGGCAAGTCGTTCGGCGTGGAGGCGGCCGGCGTCGCCGCTGAGCGCCTCGCCGCCGCTGGCGAGCGGCTCGTGTCCGCCGACCTCAGCGACACCATCGCGGGGCGTCCCGAGGACGAGGCGCTCGCCGCCATGACCGCCATGTGCAAGGGACTTGCCAGCGTGCAGCTCGAGGAGCTTGACCTGTCAGACAACGCGTTCGGCGAGAAGGGCGTGCGCGCCGCGCGCGCGGCGTTCGAGGCGCAGCGGTCGCTGCGCTCGCTCAAGTTCCAGAACAACGGCATTTCCAAGGAGGCCGCCGCCGCGATTGCGGAGATCCTCCCTGACGAGAGCGCGGCCACGCTGCGCCGGCTGCACTTCTTCAACAACATGACTGGCGACGAGGGCGCGGGCCACCTCTCCCGACTGCTCGCGAAGTGCCGCTCGATGGAGGACTTCCGGTGCTCCAGCACGCGCGTGGGTGCGGCCGGCGGCGCGGCGATGGCCGCGGCGATGGCAGGCGCCACCAACAGCCTCCGTCGTCTCGACCTCGCCGACAACGTCTTTGGCGAGCAGGGTGCCATCGCGCTCGCGCACTGCATCGCAGTACAGCCCAAGCTCGAATACGCCAAACTCGGTGACCTCGGCGCGTGTGACCGCGGGATCGAGGCCATCTGTGCGGCGCTCGCACACTCGGGCTGCCCGCTGCGCGAGCTCGACCTGAGCTCAAACGATCTCACCGAGACCTCCGCCATGCCCCTCGCCCGCCTGGTGGTGCTCAAGCGCGCCACGCTCGAGCGCCTGGTGCTTTCGGAGAATGACATGGGCGACAAGGCCGCCGTGGTGCTTGGAGGAGCAATGGAGAAGGCGGGCGGCTGCCCTGCGCTCGCGAGCATCGAGATGAACTGCTGCGAGCTCTCGCGCGTGGGTGCGCTCGCGCTCGCGAAGGGTGCGCTCGCTGGCGACTCCAAGCCCATGGTGTCGGTGGACGACAACATGGTGAGCGCCGCCGGCGTCGCGCAGCTCGAGGAGCTGCTCGGGGACAGGCTGGGCAGCATGGAGGGCAACGACGAGGACGGGGGTGACAGCGATGACGGCGAGGGCACGGGAGACGCCAGCGGTGCGGTCGACATGCTCGCGAACGCGCTTTCAGGGCTCGGCGTGTGAGGTGAGCGCGCCGGCGGGGTCGTCGTGGACCGTGAGGGAGGCATGTGCAGCAAGGCGAGGCAGGGGATGGCGGGCCTTCCCGGGACAGCAAGGGTGCGCGCACGAGTGCGCGGCGGCGCCGTCTCGCACCCGCGTCGCTGGCAGCTCGTAACGATCACACACTCCCACACTCCTACACGGGCCAGTTGTTGCATGCACAATCGACGGGTGCTCCCGCGTCGTGTTCTTGAAATCCAAAAAGTGTGGCGAACGCTCGTCTCCGCCGCCGTCCTAAAACCTGCTAAGGTTGGTTTGTGTGTTTGCGCGCGCTCTTAGGAGCGTGTTCGCTCTGCTGCTGCCGTCGCCGCCGCTGTTCGCCAGCGCGCGGCTCGCTGCGCGCTGCGACCGCGCGTGCCGGGCTCTACTTGTCTGCGTTGCCGCTTCCACCGCCAGCGCCGCCATTTGCGTCGCCCGCAGACGCCTTGGTGACCTCGCCCGCCGTACCTGTCGGCTTCGTGACCACATGCACCACAGCTGGCGAGCCGGACGAACTCGGCGTTTGCGCGTCGCTCATCTTGGAGGGGAGCACGCGCTCGGCGCGCACTTCGGCACCATTGGAGCGCTTTGCCAGCGGTGAGGACTCCCCCTTGAGCGGCGGGGCACTCAACTGTCGCGCCACCAGCGACGTGGGCGCCTGCGGCGGCTTGGCAGTGCTCACCGGGGCAGTGCGCTGCCGTTGGATGGGTGCGGGCGCAGGCACGGGCGCGCTTCGGCGCGTGCGCCTCGGCGCGGCGATGCGAGGGCTGGCATTGAGCTCCGCGTGCAACCGGCGCGCGACCTCCGCGTCGTCCAAATTCTCGTCGCCCGGAGGGGTTGCCGCCTGACCGGCCTCAGACCCATCGCGCCCGTTCGCCTCGCGGGCCTTCGCGGCGCGCTCCTGCTCGGCTGCCTTTCTCTTCTCTCTCTCCTCGCGCTCGATCCTCCGCTGCTCTGCCCTACGGGCAGCCGCGGCCTGAGCTGCCGCCTGCTTGCGCTCGCGCTCGGCCTGGCGCGCTGCCTTGGCCGCCTTGGCCGCAGCCTCTGCCTTGGCTCGTTTCTCCGCTAGCGCCTTCTCTCGCGCGGCCTTCGCTGCGAGCTCCTCGGGCGTGGGCTCCGGCGAGGCTGGCTCCTCGCGCTTCACCTCCCTCGGGGTGACCTGCTGCTGCTGCTGCGTGCGCGGTCGCTTGGGGGAGCGCACCGCGCTCGGCATGTCCGCCATGCCACTCTCAATGCCCGTCGCCGGCGCACGACGCCCGAGCACGCGCTCGCGCTCGCGGCGGCCCGCAGCCAGTGCGCTCTTGAGCGTCGGCGTGCTCCATGGCCGAGGCAGCTCGGCGCCCTCCGCGTCCTCATCCTCCTTGCACCCCGCATTCCGCTCGCTCGTGGACGTGGGCTTAGTGTCCCCCGCGTCCTGCCCGTTGCCCGCAAGCTGGTGGAAGCGCTCGCTGAACCAGCTGTGCTCGCCCTCGGCCTCCTGCCTCAGCGCCTCCCAGTGCATGCGCTTCTTCGCTGGCAGGGGGCCGCCGATGTGCGTCGGCGAGCGCAGGTCCATGGCCCCGGCTTCGCCTGGGCTCCCGCACCCGCGTCGTCCCCCATTCTGCTGCTGCCCCTCGTGCTGGTGCCCATCACGCTGCCCGGAGCCGCCGTCTGCGCGCGCCGCCGCGCCATCGGGCGTGCCAGGCATGCTCGCGTCTGTCGCCGCGCTGCTGGGCGGCCTCGCGTCCACCTCCATGGGACTCGACGCTATTGTGTCAGCCTCTTCCGCGCGCGCCACACCGGGCAGCGCCTGCGGGCCGCCGCCGGCGACGCCGACGACGGCGGGGACGGCGCGGCACACCGCCCCTCTTTTTTCTTTTCCGGCCGCCTTTCCCGCGGGCAGCCGGCGGGCCCGCCTCTTTTAGGGTTTCGCGCGGGCGGTGTGGTGCCCGCGCTCCGCGCCCTGCGGGCGGCCCCCGCAGCCCCCTTTCCGTGCTGACGCGACGGGAGGGTGGAGGTGAGGGCGCGAGGGAGAGGGGCCGGGGGGGGGGAGGGGGGGTAAAGCCTGCGCCTGCGTCGCGCGCGCCGCGCGCACGCAGTAGCGCCCGCGACGCCCGCAGTCGCACGGTGTACCGCCGCTTCCCCCACCGCCAAAAAAAAAAGTCGGTCGAAAAACGAAAGGGAGAACGCATCACATCGCGAGCGACGGCGGGGGAAAAAAAAAACGATGCGCCGCAATGCAGAGTGCTGGTTTTCACATGATATTCAACGGCGCAGCTGAAAATGCATGCGCGCGGGCCGTCGCCCGGCGTCGCCCGCGCTGGTGCGGGCCGCTGCCGCGCTGTGGCGCGCGCCCCGCCGCGAGGGGGCGACACACACACACACACCGCCGGAGCCAGCGCCCGCGCGCGCGCGGCGCGCGCATGCGTTCCGACCTCGGTTTCCCCCGCCCGCGCTTTCAATTCATTTACATAGCATCTCCCCCAAAAAATTGGACTTGCGTGCGTTTTGCCTCGCCCCAACCCGAGCTCACTTCACACAGGACCGCGCCCTCTACGTTCAATGTGACATATTCCCTTGCGTTTTGACGTCGCACGCGCCGCTTTGCGCCAGCGGGCGGCCGCGCCGATCGGCCGCCGGCCAAACGCCGGGAGCGAACGGGTCGAAACCTTTTCCGCGAAATCAAACCGGGAACAATCCTTTGCATTCTGACTTGTCTTCGCGACGCAATTTCCCGTCTTTGTCGTGCGGTGTGCGATCCGCGATTGCGCGGTCGCTCGGAGCGCGGCGCGCACGAGCGCAAAAAAAAAAAAAAAAGGGAGGCGTGCGAACGCCTGCGATTTGATGGGGCGGCTCCGATCAGCGAGCGCGCGCTGCGCTGCGCCAATCCCGCTGCGCTCGGCGAATCTTTGCGGTTTCACCCGGCTCATAGGGTTTGTATTTTGTGCGCGCGGGCGCGCGATCGCGTGCGTTTTGACGTGCGGGCGGCGGCGGGGCGGCGGATGTGCTCAGCGCGCCACTTGGGAGCCCCTCGGGCGCGCTGCTCACCGCAGGCGCCCTCGCAGCCGGCGCTGGCATCGCCTCGATGAAGGTCGAGGAGTGGATGTGGGTGTCCAAGCGCGTCTTTCGCGCGGCCATGACGAGTTGCCGGCAGGCCGTCGACGCGCTGCGCGGCCACGTCGAGGCGGCGCGCAAGGAGCTGACGGAGCAAGTGGAGACAAGCAGGAGGGAGACGCTCGCGCGCGTGGACGAGGCTGAACGCCGCATCTCAGACGGCGTCGACGAGCTGCGCGACGCCGAGGAGCGCGCGGCGGCCGAGCGCGCCGAGCTGCGCTCCGGCGTGGAGGGCGTCCGGGCAGTCGTCGACGAGTCGGCGCAGGAGCTCGCTGAGGTGAAGCAGATGGTGGAGGCCGCGCAGGGCACCGTCATGCAGGTGTGGGAGAAGGTGCACTCAGTGCCCTCGGCGTCGCGCGCTCCCGCCGTGGCGCCGCCGACTGCACCCGCCCGCGCACGCGCCCCGGCGGCCGTCGTGAGTGTGGCGCCGGCGTCCCCAAAGCACAGGCACGCCGAGCCGACGGACGGGACCGACGATGCGAGCCCGCAGCTGCAGCGGCCGCAGCAGCCACTGTCGCAGTCGCAGGCTGGCTCATCCGCGCCCTCGCCGCAGTCCCTGTCCCGCCTCCAGGTGCTCCTTGACGCGATGCGCTCGTTCGAGCAGGCCTGAATGAGGGCGACGCGAGGCCGGCGAAAACAAAAGGACGGCACGGGAGTCACGAGCCGGCGCTTGAGGCAACGCTGAGAGCTCTTTTAAGATTCGACTTAGATTTACTGCGCTCATCACAGGTCTATGCGATCGTACACAAAGTCCGGCCGGCGGTCGAAGAGGATGGACAAGCCGATGTACAGGAAGAAGAGCGTCATAAGCCCCACCGAGAGCTTCGGTGTGAGCACCCATTCAGCCCAACGCAACGCGAGCAGCATGATCACGGTGATCACGGAAAGCATGATGCCCGACACCAGGATGGGCGCCGCGTCTCCCGTGACGTAGGGCTCATTCCACACGAGGTGCGTGAGGAACATGGGCAAGCCGATGCCTAGGAAGATGTTGAACACGTTCGAACCGATCGCGTTGGCAACCGCCATGTCGCCCTCTCCGTCCTTGGCCACCATGACGCTCGAGAGCGTGTCGGGGATGGACGTGCCCGCAGCAAGCACCACGAGGCCCATGAGGAATGACCCCACACCGATGTGGCAGCCAAACCAGTTCGAGAACTCCACCATGCCCCAGCTCGTGAGCCAAATCCACACAATCGACATGAAGAAGCTCACCCAGTAGCGCTTGGAGCGGTCAAACATTTCGTCGACACGCTCGCGCGAAAGCTTGCCGCGCACGTATGTGGCCTCCTCCGCGCCATCCTCGTCGGCCTTCAAAGCGCGCTGCTGTGCCTCGGGGGGCAACTGCTCGAAGCTGAAGCGCTCGTCATCTTCGCCATCAAGCCAGATCTGGAAGCTGTCGCGGTCGCATGCGGGGATGGTGAGCCTGTACGCGATGCTCCACGGCCATGACAGTACGCCCATCACTCGCGAGACCAGCGTGTCCTCTTCCTCCTCCTCGATGGCCTTGAAGTCGTCCTCGTTCGCCTTGAAGAGGGGCAGCAGGTCCTCGCGCATAGTTTTGACGCCATCGACAACACGCAGCATCTGCTGGGCGAGCGTCAGCAGCATGCGCTCGTGCGTGGTCGCCGCGTCCATCACCTCCTCGTCCTCGAATGTCACGGCGCGCTTTCCGGGGGAAGAAGTTGGGTTTCCAGGGCCGGACGCGGTCGCAGCTGTGCGAGCCTTGCCGTTCCCCTTTGGCGCCGCGCGGCTGGCCGCGCCGGCCAGCCGGCGCTCCTTCGCGCTCTGCATGATCGCCTCAATGCCCTCTTTCAGCTCGCCGCGCCACGCGTCTTTGCGGCGCGAGCCGCCGAGCTCGCCGACCAGCTCGATGTCAGATGTCGCCGCGCTGTTCTCGCCCACGATGTCGGCCACGTCGACTGCGACATCCTCGGTGCTGGCATCAGCGTCCTCGGCGATGTCCGCGTTACGAGGCGCGTTGCCTTGCGTGGCGGCCTTGAAGCCGCCGTGGAATTGGGGCACGTGTTGCTCCTCAGCGCTCGCATCTCCGCCAACCGCCGGTGACTGCAGCTTGCCAAGCGCAAAGCTGCTGCGGCGGTGCATGAGGGTGCTTTCGACTTCGGCTTGATCTGGGACGCCGTCCTGCGCGACGGGTGCGGATTCGGAGTCAGCCGTGCAAAGCATACCGTCTAGGCCCCGCGGTGGCTGCGGGCGCTGATGCGCCATTCGATGAGTGCGCGCAGCGATGCGTGCACGCGCGCGTGCCTCTCGTACCTTGATCTTGCCGTACTCAGCGATGTGCTTTGCCATGCCGCCCTTCTTGGCCAGCCAGTTCATGAGCTCCGTGTCCTTAATCATAGCATGCACGTAGACCGCGTAGCATCCCGTGAGAATGAGGCCCTCCCACCACTCAAAGCCGGCCTCGCCGTCGATGGCGGGGTCGTCCGGGTATTTCACAGGGGTGAGCGCAAAGACCACCGCCAATGCAATCGAGAACACATAGAATGCCGCGTCGCGGGCGAGCGGGCGCCAGTCGAGGAAAAGGCCGTCGGGCAGCTCCCGGCCGGCCGCGCGTTCGCAGCGCGCCTTGGCGCGACCGCGCGGCCCCGCGCCAAAGTAGCCGCTCACGCACACGATCATCACCAGGTTGAACACGGCGGAACCCAGGATGGTGCCCACGCCTGTCGAGTCCTTGGTGGTGAACACGGTGACGAGGCTCGTCGCGAGCTCGGGAGCAGACGAGCCCGCGGCCATGAAGGTCGCGCCCGCGACCTGCGCTGACAACCCGAGCTTCTCGCTGATGATTTCCAGGGAGGTGCAGAAGTAGTCATCGCACACGATGGCAATGCCTACGAAGGCACAGGCGCAAGCGAGTGCGCGCGCGAGCAGAGATGGCGCGCGTGATTTCAAGCGCGGCGCGATGGGGGTCAGTTAGAGCGTGCTGCGTGCGCCAGGCAGAGGGAGGCGTGCCGTGGCTGGGAGGTTGGCCCGCCATTGGGTGGCGCGTCATCCTCGAGCGCCCTCTGCGCGCCGCGACGCCACGCACCGAGGAAGACATACAGTATGCCCACGATGTACAGGACGATGGCGAGCGCGCTGTTGTCGCGATCGAACTTCCGGTCGAGCACGCTGCAGTGGCCGTCGTCGAGGTCTTCCGCGGCCGTCGCCGCCCCCTCCGCGCCGGCGGCGGCATCGTCCTCCGTGAGGAAGCGCGGCATGTGCCCTCGCGCAGCCGAGACCTGGGCGTCGCTGCTCAGGCTGCGGCCGCCGCCGCCGCCCGGCACGCCGCCGAGCGCCGCCAGCGCGGTGCCGCGCCCATCGCGCCGTGGGCGGAAGGCCCCGCCCCGGCCCCCGCTGACGCGCGCCCTCTGCCTCCTCACACACACGCGCGGGCCGCCCGGCGGTGCTGACGCCCGCCGGCGGCCACGTCCATCGCCATCCGCGCAGCCTTCCCAGATTGAATTTTGCCTTCCGCACAATAACAACGGACGCTCTTTTTTGCGCGCGTAATCCGCGTTTTCCGCCGGCGAGGGTCTCAGTCCGTGGCAAACAGGCCAAGAAGGAGGAGGGGGGGAGAGACTAAGGGGCGCGGGAGGGTCCGTAAAAACAAACGGTTGTGAAATTCGGCCAGCTTTCGCACCGGATAGTGCTGTGCGGCGGGGAACCGCTGCCGCCGGCGGCTGGCCCGGAGGGGTGCCGGCCTCAGTCGCTCGCGGAGGGCGAAACCAAAGACGCGCATGTAGAAAGACCTACAATTCCATCATGATGAGGATGATGGTACATGGACACTGGCAAAGCGACGCGCGCCGGAGCGATTTTTAGGCCGGCGCGAATCCGCCTGGCGAGGCGGATTTTTTTTCAGGGAATATTCCTCGGGTTCGAACAGAACCAGATCTCGGGGTCGCGCTCGCTCTCGCCGAAACCGAAACTCGTCGAAAGGGTCCCGAGTGGATTGATTTGGATTAGGGTTTACAGTACATTTATCCGAGGAGGTGTGCGCCGGCGGTGACGTGGCGGGTGGCGTGTGGCGTGTGGCGGCCGGCAGGGGCCACTCGAGCCATTCGGTACAGGACGCGCCGGGGGTGCCCCCCACCCCACCCCCCTGCCCACGGGCACACACACACACAGGGGCGGCGTCCCCGCCGGGCCCGGCGGGGCGGGCGCGTGCGATGCTCGCCAAGATGACGTTTGACGAGAAGGCCTCGCTGCTCGGCGGCGTCGGGTACGCGAAGAGCCCGTACGTCGGCGCGACGGCTGGCGTGGCACGCCTGGGCGTCCCGCCGCTTCAGCTCAACGATGCAGGCCAAGGCTTCCGGACAGACGGCCAAAACGAGTCGTTGCCGGGAAGCAGCACCGCCTTCCCTTGCGCGCTGGCCGTCGCCGCCACCTTCGACGAGGCACTTGCGGCCTCGACCGCTAGCGCCATGGCGCGCGAGTTTGTGAGAAAAGGCGCGAACGGACTCCTCGCACCCGCCGTCAACGTGCTGCGCGTGCCGCAGAACGGCCGCTCGTTCGAGTACCTCTCTGGCGAGGATCCTATATTGGGCGCGCGGCTCGTCGAGGCGACCGTGCTTGCCATCCAGGAGGAAGGCATCATCGCCACACCCAAGCACTTTATTGACAACTCGCAGGAGGAGCAGCGCCAAGGCGTCAACGAGGTCGTCGATGGCCGCACGCAGCGCGAGCTCTACATGCGTCCGTTTGCCGCGGCGGCGCGCGCGGGCGCGGCGGCGACCATGTGCAGTTACAACCGCATTAACGGCCCGTGGGCCTGCGAGAGTGAAGCCACGCTCACCGGGCTGCTCCGCAAGGAAGCCGGCTTCGTCGGCTTTGTCATGAGCGACTGGGGTGGCACCCACTCAACCGCTGCTGCGATCAAGGCCGGCATGGACCAGGAGATGGGGGAGGTGGATTTCTTCGCGCCCGCGAGGCTCAAGGCTGCCATAGCCGCGGGAGCTATGAGCGAGGCAGACGTGGACACAGCCGCCGTGCGCGTCCTGACATCGATGTATGCCATCGGGCTCATGGATGCCCCCCCCCGGCCACCTGGTTCCGTCCATGCCAATGTCACCACGCCCGAGCACGCGGAACTCGCGCGCAACGTGTCCGCGGCGTCGCTCGTGCTGCTGACCAACGAGCGGAAGGCGCTGCCGCTTCGCGCCGCGCAGCGCGTGGCCGTGATCGGCGACGCGGCACACAATGCGCCAATCGTAGTAGGGGGTGGGTCAGGCCGCGTGCAACCTCCCTACGTTGCAACGCATCTCCAGGGGATACGCGCCGCTGCAATCGCGGGCGGCGTGAGCTACACGCCCTCGGGTGATCGTGATGCCGCGGCTCTTGTGGCCGCTGCCGCCGATGTGGCAGTGGTTGTGGTCGGCGTGAACAGCAGCGAGGGATCCGACCGCGACAGCCTGTCGCTGGCCGCTGAGGATGATGCGCTCGTTGAGGCCGTCATCGCAGCGCAGCCCGACACCGTAGTGGTCGTATGTGCGCCTGGCCCGGTGCTCATGCCGTGGACCCAGAGCGCCGGCGCGGTGGTGCTTCAGATATATGGCGGCCAAGAGGCGGGCAACGCCGTGGCTGACGTGCTCTACAACAGGTATTCGCCCACGGGAAGGCTGCCCTTCACCATTCCCAGGGTGGAGAACGAGCGCAAGTTCACCGAGGAGCAATACCCAGGCGTCGGCGGCGTTGTGCATTACACTGAGAAGCTCGCCATCGGGTACAGGTGAGCGTGAACGCGCTGCGCGCGCGTCGGTGCGCGCGCGGCACGCACGCACGCGTTTGCTGATGTGCTCTCTTTCGCGGCGCGCGAGATGCATCGCAGGTGGTACGACAGGACGTCCGTCGCCACCGGCGAGGGGCGATCTGCCGGCGAGGACGGCGAGGCTGCGCCCACTTCGTCGCCCCAGCCCGCCTTCTATTTCGGTCACGGTCTGACGTACACCGAATTCTCCTATTCGGATGTGAGCACTCACGTGCCGCCGAGGGAGTATGCCGCTTTGGTGACCGCCTCGTTGGTCAACGTCGGTAGCGAGAGCGGCTGCGAGCTCGCCCAGCTCTACGTGTCGTGGCCCAAGGGCGGACTCGGCGCAGATGAGCCACCTGCGCAGCTGCGCGGCTTCGAGCGAATCTGTCTCAAGGCGGGGCAAGATGCCGTCATCAACTTCGAAATCACACTAGAGGCGCTGCAGCTCTACGACGAGGACAAGGTGCGCTCCTGCTCGCGAGGGTTGGTGAGGTTGGAGCGCAGTGGAGCCTTCGATGGGGTCGCGTTTGATAGAGTGAGAACTTTACGTGCTGACGCGCCGTTTGCATTCGCTCGCGCCGGCACGCGCGCGAACGTCTCCACGAACGCGCGTGTCTGCGCGCGTGGTGTCCGCACCACATCCGTCTCCTCTGCAGGGCGAGTGGACTGTGCCAAGCGGCGAGTACGAAGCATTCGTGGCACCCTGTGCAGGCTGCCTCGGGGCTGCGGCCCCGGTCACTTTCAGCATTGGAACGCGTGCTTCCGTGGTGACGCGCGCAGAGGGTGCGGAGGCCTCCGGCGGTGCACCCTGCAGGGCTGGTGCTGTTGCCGCGGCGCAGAATGCGGCTGCTGTGGCAGTGATGTAAAATCTCAATCATTGTGCCTTAAATGAGAGCCTGGCCTCGACGTCTTCCCTGACGATGGCGAGCGCTTGCTCGTCAAGCTCGCCGAGTAGCGCCATCACTGCGTACAACACATTCGAAGATGTGGGAGGCGACCGAGACGTCTAAAGACATTGCGAGTGCATTCACGTGCGCGCGCCAGAGTAAGCTGCTGTGGCGGTTGTGGCCGCGAAGTGAAAAGCCGGCGCGCATGCGTGCACCGCCACGCTGGCCGCGACGCTCGCACCTTCGTTGCTGGCGCCTTTGTTCTCACTGTCTGTGCCGGCCTAGGGGCCGTCCCCGCGCCCTGGTCCCCAGCCACGGCCTCTGTCCTCTCCGCGGCCTCGCTCTCCTCGAGCGCCGCCACTACGCTTGCTGGTAGCGCCACGCCCTCTGCCGCGCGCCTCTCTTCCTTGGTCACGTCCATGTTGTCGAGCTTTGTTAGGCGCGGCAGCAGACGCAGCACCGCGGAGCGGTATCCCTTGTCTTCTGCACACGGGTTGTCCGCGAGCCAGAGGACGCTGAGCCTCTTTAGGCCGCGCAAGTGCAACAACTCGCCGAGATCGGCCACGTGATTCTTGCGCAGGTAGAGCTCCTGCAGGCGCACGCAGTCCGCAAACGGGCGGAGGCTCGTCACTTTGTTGACGCTGAGGGATATAACCTCTGCGTTAGGCAAGGACGACACCAGCGACACGTCCGACAAGCCGCTGCCCCATAGGTTGAGGTTACGCACCGCCGACAGCGCAGCGCAGCGCGCTTTGTGTAGCACGAGCTTCTCAGTCAGCACCGCCGGCTTGTCAGCACCCGTAGCAGGTGGCGGCCCCACGGTTGCGTCGGCCGCGGCCGCTGTCATCGCTGCCTGCGACGTGCCCAGCCGCTCTGAGACGCCCTTTCGCAGCTCCGCTCTCCCAACGATTTGCAACGCGCGCCCGTCCGTCTCCCCGTAATCACCGCGACCACCACCCCGCCCGACCCTCCCCTTGCCTCCACTCAGAGCCACCCCTCGGGCAGCCGCGCGTCTGCCCCAGCACGAGCCTGATTCGAGTGCGCACTCGTGCGCGCCTTGTTGCAGTCGCTGGCGCCCCGTCCGTGCCCACGGCGCAGGCGGCCGGCAGCGCGCCTGGATGCCGCGTACGCGCGCTGTGACGCGCGCGGCCGCGAGCCCCGCCCTCACAGCTGGAGGCATGGAGCCGAAGGCCTTCCAACAAGCAGTGCGGCGCGCCCTCCCCCAACCCCCCTCACGCCACCCCAACCCCCACTCCCACCCCTCGCCCGCTCGCCCGTTCGTGCCGCGCGCTGCCGGCCTGCTGCTGCTGTGTTGGGGAACGAGCCCCCCCCGCGGCTCGCGCTCGCCCTGGAATATGGACCCTACATTTCGCATCCCCTAAACACGCGTAGCGCGACGTCAATAACCCTAACCAGGATCCGCGATGAGGAGCGGATGGAGCGGCGCGCCGCGCACACAGCGCGCGCGCGGCGCGTGCGCGCGCATGCCCGCGTCGCTCGTGAAGCACAGCACGCACTTTCTCTAGACCCGGGCGCAGCCTCGAAGGCGCCGCCTTAAAACAAAAATACAGTCGTTACGCCCCAGGGCTCGGGGGCCGCGCGCGCCGCGCCGGCTATGGTGACGCGCGCGCGCACCGCGGAGCTCATGCTGCCCGACCACTCGAACCCGGCGGGCAACGTCCACGGCGGAGAGATCCTCAAGCTGGTCGAGAACGCGACGTGGATAGCCGCTTCGCGGCACGTCAACGCCAAGCGCGTGAGCGACGGCAGCGGGAATGACGCGAGGGCAGCGCTCGTGCCCGCGCTCGTGCGCCTGGAACAGATGCAGTTCCTTCTCCCCGCCCACGTTGGCGAGGTGATGCAGCTCGACGCACAGGTGGTCTTCGCGTCGGCGCGAAGCCTGTGCGTGGCGGTGACGGTGAGCGCTGAGGCCGTATTGCACGGCGATCCGCCACGCGAGACCAACTCGGCGCTTGCGTGGTACGTAGCGTACGAGGCGCAGGGCCCCGACGGCACCACCTCGCTCGCGCCGCAGCGCATGCCGCCCGTGGACGCAGCGCAGCTTGAGGGGCGCTTCGCGTGGTGGGCGCGCGAGGCCAAGCGACTGTATCACGCCAGGAAGGGCGGTATTGTGCGCTCGGCATCTGTAGAAACCATGCCAACCGCGCCGCCGTCGGGCGCAAACGGGGAAAGCGCGCCAGGCCTCTCTGTTGGGGCGATCGCGGCACAGACGGGTGGCGCCCAGCTTCGCCCGCCGTCATCCGATCTCGGCGAAACGCGCGCACCCGCCGAGAGCTACACCGAGCTCGCGCGGCTGCTGCTGCCGAGCGACTGCGTCAGCGGCGGAGTGTGCCGCGGTGGAGTCTTGCTGAAGCTCATGGACGAATGCGCGGGCGTGAGCGCGTACAGACACGCGCGCAAGGCGGGGGTGGTGACGGCATCTGTGGAGGCCGTGGACTTCGCCTCGGCTGCGCGCAACGGCGAGGTCGTGCGCCTGGTCGGCCAGGTAGCATACGCGAGCTCGCGCTCGCTCGACGTTCGCGTGCGCGTATTCGTGGACCACGGCGCTGCAGGGGGTGAGGTGCATGTCGCATCCTCACATTTCATTTATGTCGCCCTCGACGAGAATGGCGCCGTCACCACGGTGGCACCGCTCGCGCCCCAGACCGATGCCGAGCGCACGGCCTTCACGGAGGGCGAAGCGGCCTATGCCGAGAGGAAGCGAAAGCGCAAGGCTGAGGCGCAGGCAGTAGACGCGTGCGCGGGCGGCCAGTAATTCATGCCGTGGCAGCACTCCGCGCACTGGCTCTCGGTCCCCTCAGTTAGAGCGCTCATACGTCGCACGCCACTCTGGAAGCAAGCGGGGAATGGAACAGCTTGCGTTCTCGTCACGCACGGCGTGCTCTCGTCGTGCTCTCACTCGCTATGCTCTCTCAATTCGCCAAGAGCCTCACTCACTGCGCCTTCTGCTCGGCGTCGTACCTCCTCTTGAGCACCAGAAGCAAGGCCCCAGATGCGTAGAGCACGGTCACGTCACCGTATGGCATGACGTGTTCCCACTCCTGGCGCCAGTCCATGAAGGTCTCCACGAGCATGACCGTGGCGTGCGAAAAGAAGCCGCCGTAGATGGCCCACGTCAGGAGCATGTCGGCGCCCCGGATGTCGGACGCGCCGGCGTACAAGGCGATGCCCAAGGAAACGTACGTGACGAGGATCATCCATTCGTACTCGTATTGGTTTGGCTCCCATAAGTAGCCGTGGCGAAGGACGTAGAGAAGCGGCGCGAGCCCGAAGACAAGGGCGGCACCCACCGCGCGCATGCCCAGCGAGAGGTGCGCCTCGGCGGGCGACATTTCGGGCATGGCGGCAAGCGCCAGCGCGAGGCCTTGACCGTCAGTGGCCCGCCGATACTCTTCGCGCCTCCTCCTCCACCGCCCAGCCGGTCCCAGCTCCCTCGCCCGCCCCTGGCGCGACGAGCACGTCCGCGGCCACGCCCTGCTCCACGCGGCGGCAGGGCGCGGGCGGTGATTGCGTATGAGAGCCTCCCGGTCGAGAGCGTGTGCCGCCTGCGCAGTGCCCGCACAGGACCGCACCGCACGACCATATCGCGCGAGAGGCGCCGCTGCTCCCCGCCTGGCGGGCGCCGGGAAAAACTCGCGTGCGCTCACTTTCTTTTTGACCTGACTGAGATTGTCCGCGGGGACGTGCGCGAGCTGCATGCGATTTGACTCGGGTTTCGCCGGATTCAGTTCAATTCGGCGCGCGTTCCGCGGCCTAGGCGCGAGGTGGCCGCGATCGGCAGCGTGCGGCCGTGAGCGCGCCACGGCGCCGCGCGCGCGCGCTGCTGCGGCTCCGCTCGGGGTGTGCGGCGCGCGCGGGGCGCGGCGCCGGCGCGCTGCGCAGGCGGGGACGCGGGGGCGACCTCGGAGGCGACTGATGTCGCCGAGGAGACCACGGATGCCACCGATGGTGCGGCTTCTACCGCGACGGTGACCGAGGAGCCGGCCCAGGCCGCCGCCGGGCCGGCGATCCAGACCGACGTCGCCCGGTGGAACAGCGTCGAGCCCAAGACGTTCGCGGTGGGCAGCTCGGACCAGCTCCCGGCGCTCGTCGGCGGTGGCATCGGCGCGTTTTTGCTGCGCGGCGGCATCGGCGCGCTTGCTGAGGGTTACAACGCCGAGGTCGTAGACAACGACCCGAGCCGCTACTCCATCGCGCGCCTGCCCGGCGGCAAGATGCTCAAGGAGACGGCCAGGACGACGAGCGGCGCGGCCGACGCCTTCGCGCGCCCGTCTGAGATGCTCGTCGTGTACGAGTTCCAGAGCTGCCCGTACTGCCGGTGCGTGCGCCTGCGAGGCATTGCGCATCCATCCAACCACTCGTGTCGACTAGACTGCCGCGCCGAGCCTCTGCTGACGTGACGACCGCACCCTGCCCTCCCGCGGTTGGCGCCCTCCGCCCGACGACCTCCCGCCCGAACACAACTCCGCTCTATGCGAGTACAGGAAGGTGCGCGAGGCCATCAACGCCTTGGACCTGGACGCGACCTTCTACCCTGTCACCGACCGCTCGGGCGCTGAGGATAGCTTCCGCGTGAAGGCGAAGGAGCTAGCGGACCGCTACGGCCTCGAGGGAAGGCAGCGCTTCCCTTTGCTGCACGACCCCGGCGCCGACAAGGCCATGTACGAGTCCGACGGTGAGCAGCAGGCGCGCGCGCGCGCGCGCGCGCCGAGTGCGCTGCCAACACCAGCTGCTTGAGCGCACCAGCATGCGCGTGCGCGACGCTGACGCGCAACCCCATCCGATGCCCTCTTGCGCCCAGACATTATCGCCTATCTGGTCAACAAGTATGGCGGCGGCGGGGAGGTGCCGCTCATGCTGCGGCTGGGCCCCGTGACCACGCTGACGGCGGGGCTGGCGGCTCTCGCACGCGGTGGCGCGGGTGGCAGCTACACTGCGTCCGCGGGCGCTGCGCGTCCCGATGCACCCATCGATTTCTACGGCTACGAGCCCAGCCCGTTCAGCATGGTCGTCCGCGAGAAGCTTTGCGAGCTCGGGCTGGCGCACAACTGGTACACGACGCCCAGGGGCTCGGCCACCAGGGACATCATCTTCGAGAAGACGGGTCGCTTCCAGGTCCCTTACATTGAGGACCCCAACACTGGTGTCAAGATGTTCGAGTCCATTCAGATCGTCGAGTACCTCGAGGCCACCTACTCGTAGACCGTACGCGCGCCGTGCGTCCGCTCAATGCTGGCGGCGCGTGGACGTAAGGAGAGTGCGCTCTGTACATATACCAAATGAATGAATAAAAACAGAGCACGCGCGCGCGCGCGCGCGCGCTCGTATGGTACGCTCTCGTATGGTACATCGGCTCGCTTTGTGCGAGAGGGCGCGGGGCTCATCGCGTGGGGTGGTCCGCGACCTCCTCGTCTCTCGCGGCGGCGACTGCGTCGTCACCGGTGCCGTCGACGTCAGTTTCCTCACCGTCCTTGTGCTCAGGCGGCACAGCCCCACCCAAAATGGGCGCGTACACGCACGCGCTGGTGGCCTGAATGCACGCTGTCACCAGGAATGTGAACCCATAGCCATGGTGGTCGCACAGGACGCCGCCGAGCGCTGCGGAGCCACACCAGCCGAATTGGCTGATGCTCTCGAGCGACTTCCAGCGCGAGCGCTGGGACGCAGGGCAGGTGTCCATGAGGATGGACTCCTCGAGGGGATACGTAGAGTTGATGATGCTCGTTCGGCAGAGATAGAGCAAGCACATGACGATGGGGTGCTTGACGATCGAGAACTCGCGCGCGTACTTCTCCAGTGCCCACATGCACAGCAGCAGAGAGATGCCAAAGAACTTGAATACCATGATGGAAGCCACGCGTCCACCGAACACGTTGGCCGCCACGTGGCACAGGTGGCTCGCTGGAGCCATCAGAAGAGGCAGGCACGCATAGATCGCCTGGACCTCGATCGGGGTGAGCCTGAGATCCGAGAGGAAAAAGAGAGGAAAGAACTTGGTCGTCATTCCACTGCCAATCGAGATGAGCACCGTCCCCAGGAACATTATCAACGGCACGCGTCGCGTGTGGACGCCCATCCAAGACGTGCCGTGCTCGAGCATGGTCATCGAAGAGGAGCTGTCGGCCCGGTGCATGCCCGAGGTGCCGCCAGCCTCGTCCTTAAGGTCGCCCTCCGCGTCATCGCCGCCGCCAAGGAGCGGGTCCTCCAGCTCACCCGCGGCCTGTTGCCGCCGCTGGCGGCGGCGCTCGGCGGCTGCGTCGAGCTCGTCGTCTTGTTGAGTGCGCGCAAAGCCCAGCATGGCGGCGCTCGTGGGCCACTGCAACGCGAAGCCCACGCACAGCACGGTCTCGAGCACGTCGATGCCCCAGTGATTGCCCAGCCGCCAGAACAGGCAGATCGCTACCAGCGGCCCGCACACGCTGGAGAAGAGATAAGCAGCGAATAGGAGGACGTACACCTCGGAACGCCTGCCGGGAGGAGTCTCATCGGCGAGCATGGCCTGTATGGGGCCCGAGACCACGCCGCCGAAAAGCCCCTGCAGCGCGAGGCAGCCCGTGAAAGCGTAGTAGCGCGCGTGGTCCGGCATGGGCACGAGCACGACCGCCATCGTCACGGTGGTCGCCAGCGCGTAGAGCACCCCTCCAATCTTCGCCAGCTTCCGCCGTGAGATGAGCTTATCGCTGATGTAGCCGATGGGAAGCGCGCTGATGAGCACGGCGAGCCCGTTCGCCGCCTCGGCGTAGCCAACGCGCGTGTTCTATTGCGGCAAGCGCGAGCGCGACACACCTCGGGGAGTGTCAGCCGCGCCCATCGGCGCCCACGCGGTGCGCCGCGCGTGCGGGCGCGTGCGCGCGCCGCGCGCGCGCCACGCACGTTGTTTCCGGTGAGCGCGTACAGGTACGCCGCGCACACGGTCCCCGACCACACGCTGTCGCTCATGCCCTGCAACGCGGCGACCACGATGACCAGCTTCGCGTTGCGCGTGAGCTCACCCCAGACCTTCACGAGTTTGGACATGGCTGCTGCACCCCGCGGCTGGGGCGCGCGAGCGCCGGGGCGGGCGTACGTGCGAGAGGAGGGGCGCGCGCGGGGGGCGGGCGTCGTCAGGGGCTTCGCCGCGGATGCGCCCGCGCCGGTCACGAAGGATGAGGTCCTCGAGTGCCAGAGGGAATGGGCGGACGCGATCAAGGCCATCAGCAGGGCGTACCTCGACGGGGGCGACTTCGTGGGCGTCGCGGGCGAGGCCGCCCGCCTGCTCTACGGCTACGGCAGGTGTGACGTGCTCTTCAAGCCCACCAAGGCCGCGGAGGTCGCCTTCCGCCCCGAGCTGGCAGGCGCCGTGTCGTACTTCGTCGGCGCGAGGAACGTCGAGGAGGGGGGCGTCGCCGAGGACGGCGGCTTCGCCATCAACTGCGGCAAGGGCTGGCGCGACGTGGTGTTCACCAACCACAGGATCGACTGCGCCGCGGACACCGCCGTCGCCATGGGCTCGTACGCCTTCACGTGCGCCGCCACCGGCGAGCGGACCGAGGCGCACTACACCTTCGGCTACAGGCGCAACGACGACGGCAGGGTGCGCATCTTCCTGCACCACTCCTCCGTGCCGTACTCCCCGGCGCCCGCGCGCGCGCCCGCGTGAGGGAGGGAGGGAGGGAGGGAGGGAAGCGCCCGCCGGCACCCCGAGGGGGGCATCGAGCGCGCCAACGACGCCGATGTGCGCCCAGACGCGGCGGGCGGGGTTGACGGCGTCACACACACCCATGCCCCCACGCACACACACACACAACGGCGGGGGCGGCCGCCAGCGCCGCGGCGGGCGCTGAGGACTTTGGGTTCAGAATATTTAAGGTTAATATTATATAGGGTTAAAAAGGCGATGATAGGCATGTGAGTTCCATTCCTGGATGAATTTACCCACGGGAGAGACTGGAAAGAATATGCTCACAGCTCGCGCAGATTCGCACACGCACACTGTGTGTGTGTGTGTGTGTGTGTGTGTGTGTGTGTGTGTGTGTGTGTGTGACACACGCACACACACGCTCACACACGCACGCAGCGGGGCCACGCCTGAGGGCGGACGCAAGGGTGGTGTCACACGAGCGCGCGTACACGCGCGCGCGCGCACGTGCCTGCAGCCGCACGCGTGCACGAGCGCGCGCGTGTGAGCGCTCGCACGTCTGTGTGTGTGTGCGCGCGTGTGCGTGTGTGTGACGCCGCGTCGCGCTCTGCGATGGCGTCCCTCGTGGGTCGGCTGGCGGGTCGCGTGGCGCTCGTCACCGGCGGCGGCGCGGGCATCGGCGCCGCGGCGTGCCGCCTGTTCGCGCGCGAGGGCGCGAAGGTGCTGGTGGCCGACGTCGACGGCGAGAAGGCGGCGCTCGTGGCCGCGGAGCTCGAGGTGTGTGCGCGAGCGCACGTGCGCACGCGAACACACACACACACACACACACACTCGCTCACACACACAGACCAGTGCACGCTCACACGCACACGCGTGCTCAGATGCGCGCGAACACGCATTCTCACACACGCGCCTCTACACGCACACACACGCACACACACACGCACACGCACACGTCCGTGTATGCATAGGCTGTTCATGGCGCTGGCGTTGCGCTCGGCTTCGCCGCGGACGTGTCGAAGGACGCCGATGCCGAGGCGATGGTGGCAGCCGCCGAGCGGCGCTTCGGGTCGCTCTCGGTGCTCTTCAACAACGCGGGGGTGATGCTGGGGAACGACTCTGACGCCGTGAACACCCCCGAGAAAACCATCGACGAGACGCTCGCGGTGAACGTGAAAGGTGTGTGCGCACGGCGCGCGCTCGCGTGCGCGTGTGCACGTGTATATGTGTGTGAGTGTGTGGTGTGTGACATGCGTGCGCGCGAACACACACACACACACACACACACACACACACACACACACACACACACACACGCACACACACCACACACACCACACACACACACACACACCACACGCACACGCACGCGCACGCGCACGCGCACGCTGCTGCCACGAAGGGGTGTTGAACGGTTGTAAGTACGGCGTGCCCGCCCTGCGTCGCGCGGGCGGCGGCAGCGTGGTCAACACGGCGAGCTTCGTGGCGAGCGTGGGCGCGGCGACGCCGCAGGTGGCGTACACCGCCTCGAAGGGCGCCGTGCTGGCGCTCACGCGCGAGCTCGCCGTCGTGCACGCGCGCGAGAACATACGCGTCAACGCGCTCTGCCCGGGGCCGCTGAGGACGGAGCTGCTCATGAGCCACCTCGACACCGAAGCCAAGCGGAGGTGTGTGTGTGTGTTGTTTGTGTGTGTGTGTGTGAGAGAGTGTGTGTGTGTGTTGTGTGTACGCGCACGAGCGTGTGTGTGTGTCTGTGCACGCATGTCGGTATGTGTGCGCGCGCGCATGCGCAGGTCCGTCGGCCGGCTCACTCTCGTTGCGCGAGCGCTTGCGCGCGCACACGCACACGCGCAGGAGGCGCCTCGTGCACGTGCCCATGGCGCGCTTCGGCGAGGCCGCGGGTGCTGACGGCGGCTGGAAGTGAGCGGCACTACCAAACCTTCCGAGCCTGGTCCATGTGACAACCCGGTGCAATTGCAATCGGTAAGACTCCATCTGTTTAATTTCTTGCCAGTATGACCCCCGCGCCTGCCCACGTCCACCCTGCTTGCACGTGGCCCAATCGACTGTACAGTAGACTACAGTGTGTATTTTACATCAACAATTGTACGCATTCAGTCGAAGCCGGCGATGGGCGAGCCGCGGCCCTCCTGAGCGCCCGCGGTGGAGGGTGCCTGCCTCTCCAATCGTCGCAAGGCGTTCTCGCATGTGCGCATGACTACTCGGCTGACCACGAGCCATGTGACCGCCGCCATGACCAGCAGCCAGCTGCCTGGCTCGAGCATGGAGCGAACGTCGAAGCACGTGTCTACGCCTTTGACCTCTTCATCCAGGTACTCCTTGACGATCGCATCGATGGCATCGCAGCGCCCACCAATCATGAAGCGGGAGAACTGCTCAATCTGGAGCACCGAGGCGATGACGGTCACCACGAACACGTCGAGAGCCGCCCAGCTGTTGAGCACCTCGGCTGCGTAGAATAGCCGCCGCTGCGAGAGCTCGGTGAGCTTGGCGAGCCAGAGGAAGCTCAGCAAAATGAGGTGCGCGAATACGACCACCACCACAAACAGGAGGAACATTGCTTGCAAGGCGCGCACTTCAATGCCGTTTGGGGTAGTGCTCGTAGTCGAGATGTCGCGCGCGAGTGACACGGCCGAGAAGCCGCGCGAGGCGTCCGGGTCGAGCAGCCAGCCGCTGAGGCCCTCGAATTCGAAGCGGAACGTCTCCGAAAATACGCCGACCGCAACCTGGGCAGCACACGTGATCAGCACGACAAGGACGAGAGCGCCCCACCTTTTGTGTACACTGCTGCACAGCCGCGAGCGTCCGTTGCTGGCGCCGACGACCGCCTCGGGCACACTCCCGTCCTTGCCAGTGTCCTCCCGACTTACCCCCATAGCCTGGCGGTGCAAAGCCAGCATCAGATGCCCCGCGAGCAGAGACGATACCGTCGCGCCCATGAAGGTGAACATGCCCGCCTGCGGCACGACCACGACGTCGATGGCGTCGAAGCTCGAGGGTGGAATCGTTGATTCGTCCGGCGTCTGCAAGTGCAAGCGAAAGGCCACCATGAAGAGGCACATCATGAACGAATCGATGAGCGACCACTTCCCCAGTGCATCGAGCGCCATGAGCAAGCGCTCGCGGCTCAACGCGGACATGTAGCACGGCGGCGTGAGCCAGCAGAAGAGCATGAGTAGCAGCTTGCAGTACGGCCACCCGCCGCTGAAGAACGCCACTATGGCAGCGAGCGCGTACACCCTGGCATGAATCATGTCACGCACTGAGTTGACCAGCGAAAACTGGAAGAGCGGCGGCAGGCGCACCAACTGTGGCGCACCAGTGCCACCAGAGTACTCCACACGCAGCTCAACCGACGCGCCAGAGCTCAAAATCCCCGCCAGAAACAACAATATGGTGCCAATCACCATCAAGACCATGCTCCACGCTGTCGTGCGTGCCACCTGAGGGTGCCACATGAGTGCCGCGCGCGACTTTGCGCCTGTGCTACCGTGACGCCCTTCGGCGTCACCATCGTCGCAGCCATCCGTGAGCTGGAGCAGTGCCTCGTGTGCATCCAGCAGGCGAGCGTCTGTGTGCGCGTCCTCGCCGCGCCCGCGCGCGATCCATCTGCTGCATTTGCGTGCGGTGCCGCGTACGGCTGAGCTCACCGTAAGTAGCGCACACAGCAGGTAGCACGCCGTTGCGAGCGAAAGAAAAATAGGCAAGGTCACGCTCTTGGGCACGAGAGTCGAATCGTAGCCACGGTAGCACGTCTTGCCCGCGGTCATGTTGGTCACAGCAGAGTGCAGCCGCCCGGCAATAGCCGCACGCGCTGGGCCGCCCACGGCACCCGCGACAAGCGTCGTCAAGGCGCCGCCGTAGTCATCGAGCAACATGCTCACCACTGTGTCGATGGTTGCATCCAGCGAGGCCTCGAGCGGCCCGCCCGACAGCGGCGTGATCTTCAGCTTCGAAACTTTGACGTTCGCGTCGAGCTCGAGGATTTCGACGCCCGTCAGGGCCTCGCCAATGCACCCGGGGTCAGAGAACTCGTTGAGCGTGAGATCCCGCACAACCGCCGAGTCGACGTCCAGGAAAATGTCGGCGCCAATCATGACCGGCGCGAGCGCAGCACGCACGACCACGCGCTCCGTGAGCACACTGCCGTGCACCGTGGCGTTGGTCGGAGTCACGGCGATCAGTGCGTCTGCCTCGAAGGTGAGCCTGCTCAGCCACACGGACGCGTGGATCACGCCTGGCGCACCCGCCACGGGCCCGTCGATGCTCTTGACACTATCGAGCCCACCTATTGTCGCGGAGGTGGCATTAAACGCCACAGTGCCTAGGCCAGGAAGAACCCACGCGCCGCCGATGGCCTGCGGGGGCAGCTCAAGCGCGCCCGTGTCGTTCGTCGCGAGCCGCGCGATCTCGTTGATGCCCCAGTGCGGGTCAGCATCCAGCACGCCGCGCACGAAGTACGCAGCCGCTTTAATGAGCGTGTTTGTGGTCCAGTCGACAGCGCCCGCTTTGACCGGCGGTGTGGGTTGCGGTTGGACGGGTTTCAAAAGGGGGGAGAGCTCGGCGTCGGAGGATGCAATTAGCGCGGTCAGGTTGTTCGAAACAGCCTCGGTGAGCGCCGTGCACAACGCGCCGTCGACGACGCTCTCCAGGACGCCTCGGAGCGGCCCTTGAAGCTCTTCCAGCACCCACTCCAGCATTGACGCGCCCGTGAGGGAAATATTGGTGGCGTGGACACGCGCATTGCACTCCGCCACATGAGCCACGCGTGGCAGCGCGGCGCCGGCATGCCTGTCGGACGAGAGTGAGAGGGTCACGTCGACTGCGCTGTCCTCTAGCATGCCCCGCAGTTTGCCACTGCCCTGCGCTGTCCTCTTGAGAGGCACGAACACGTAACTCCAGTTGCCCTCACACCGGAGCGACACGCCCGTGGCCGCGAGCGCCACCTCTTCGCGCGCCGGCCTCCGAGGCGTCAGACCGCCGAGCACTGCGCCACCGCACGTGAGCGCGTCAAACGACACGTTGAAGTCGGCGACTGTGAATGACTGCGGCGGCACGCTCAACTTCAGGCCGGCGAGCCACTCAGCCAGCCACTCGCTCGCCCCATGGGGCTCTGGCGCCGCTGGGGTGCCCAGTGCTGTGCTGGCAGCTGCCACCTCAGCAGTCGCCACTTTGTCGGCGGTAGCGAGGAGCGCAACAGAGAGCAACAGCGCGGCCGCAGCCGCGGTCGGGCGCAGCTGTGCCTGCGCCATTGGCGCACCCCCCTCGCACCCAGAGAACGTGCGCGAGAGGCGCAGCGCTCGCAAGCGCACGCGCGCCCTCAGGTGTGGGTGTCGGGACGTTCGGGCGCACGAGCTTGGTTGGTCTCAAATCCACTGTGCGCACGTTGCCCACGCGCGTGCGCGCGTGCGCGCGGGGAAAGGGGGGGGGGCTCGTCGCTTACGCCCGCCCGCCCCCCCACCCGCAAGATAGCGCGAGTGTCCCTCCCCACCCCCCTCTGCACGCCCACCCGCTCGCCGCGCCGCACCCGCGCGGCGCGCGCGGTGTGGTGGCAACTTCCTCGCGGCCGGCCGTTCGCAGCTGAAGCGGTGCGACGCCTTTTTTTTTCCCCTCCCCTCCCCCCGCTGTGGAAGAAAGCCACGCAAAGCTCGCCTGACCTTCCTCCCCGCGCGGAGGTGAATATTTTTTTAATGGCGGTCTGTCTGCACTGGGCGTGCTCACTGTGGCTGGGGGCGGCGCGCGCGGAGAATGCCTACGCCTTGGTGGGGCCGACCATGTCAGCGGGGACGATCCACTTGTCAAACTCCTCAGAGCTGACCTTGCCGAGCGCCACGGCCGCCTCCTTGAGCGTGGTGCCCTCCTTGTGCGCCTTCTTCGCGGCAGCGGCCGCGTTGTCGTAGCCGATGTGGGGGTTGAGCGCGGTCACCAGCATGAGGCTTTCGTTGAGGAGTTGCGCGATGCGGTCCTCGTTGGCGACGATGCCCACCACGCAGTTGCGCTCGAAGGATTCGGCGGCATCAGCGATAATGCGCATCGAGTGCAGAACGCCGTTGGCCATCATTGGCTTGAAGACGTTGAGCTGCAAAGAGGGTCGAGGCGCGGGGTGTCCACGAGGGCGCAGCGCGAGTCAGCGCTGGGCTTGGCACTGCGCGCGCCGAGGCCATCGGCGCTGGCACACGCGCGGCGCACGCCGTCGCACCTCAAAGTGACCATTGGAGCCGCCGATGGAGACGGCGGTATGGTTGCCAATGACCTGCGCGCAGACCATTGTGAGAGCCTCGCACTGCGTGGGGTTGACCTTGCCCGGCATAATGGAGCTGCCCGGCTCGTTCTCGGGAAGGGAGAGCTCACCGAGGCCACAGCGCGGGCCGCTGGCGAGGAAGCGAATGTCGTTGGCGACCTTCATGAGCGAGCATGCCACCACGTTGAGGGCGCCGCTCATCTCGACCATCGCATCGTGCGCGGCCATCGCCTCGAACTTGTTGCGCGCGGTCACAAACGGGAGCCCCGTGGCGGCGGCCACGTTCTCGGCGACCTTCTCGGCGAAGCCCTCCTTGGTGTTGAGACCCGTGCCGACGGCCGTGCCGCCCTGCGCGAGCTCGAGCACCGCGGGCAGCGCGGCGCGGACGCGCGCTGCGCCGTTGGCCACCTGCGCGGCATACCCGCCGAACTCCTGGCCAAGCGTCAGCGGCACAGCATCCTGGGTGTGCGTGCGGCCAATCTTGACGATGTGGTCGAACTCCTCCGCCTTCTTGGCGAGCGCCGCGCTGAGCGAGTCGAGCGCGGGCGCCACGCGCTGCGCGGCCTCGGTGGCGGCCGCGATGTGCATCACGCTCGGAAAGGTGTCGTTCGAGCTCTGGCCTCGGTTGACGTGGTCGTTGGGGTGAACGAGGGTCTTGTCGCCGAGCTCGCCGCCCAGAATCTCGCACGCGCGGTTGGCGATGACCTCGTTTGAGTTCATGTTCGACTGCGTGCCTGAGCCTGTCTGCCACACGACGAGCGGGAAATGGTCGTCGAGCTCGCCGGCAGCGACCTCGCCGGCGGCCTGCACGATCGCGCTGCCAACCTTGGCGTCCAGGCCGTGGTCCATGTTGGCCTGTGCGGTGGCGCGCTGTCGGTGCGCGGGAAGTGGGGAAGCGCCACGCCGCGGGGCGAAAAGGTCCGCGGCCAGTGCCGCGATTGGGCGCGTGCGTCAGTTGCTGCTCCTGCTGCGGCGGCTGCGGCGGCTGCGGCTGCGGCGGGCAGGCGTGTGCTCCAGCGCAACCCCAATCGCACCTTGAGCACGCCGAACGCGCGAACGATCGGCAGCGGCATGCGGTCGCGCGGCCCGCCGATCTTGAAGTTCTGTAGCGAGCGCTGCGTCTGCGCGCCCCAGTAGCGGTCCGCGGGCACCTCCAACGGCCCGAAGGTATCCGCCTCGACGCGCACCGCCTGCGAGGCCGCTGCTGCCGCCGAGTAGGCACGGCCTCGCGCCGCCACCGCAGCAGCGCGCGCCGCCGCGCGCGCGAGCATCGCTGCTGCGCGCTGCCGATCACCCGCGGCCGGCCCCACCCTAACACCCCCCCTCCACCCCGTCGAGCGTCGCCGTCGATCACCCTCACCGCCCCTCCCGCGCGCCCCGCGCGTGCAGTGTTGCACCGGCTCTGCGCCCCCTCCCCCCACCCTGCCCGCCTGTCCTGCCCCGGCGGCCACGTCAGCGGCCGCGCTGCGGCCGATGGCCCAATGCGCCCGCTCGCGACGGCCCGCGTGCGAAATCGCGGTGGGTTAGGGGTAGGGTTTAGGTATGATGTGCCGTGCGTCGCACTGAAATTGACCATCAAATTGGATGGGATGACCCTGCGACAGGGTCTCCACTCGCAGCCTTGGTCGGACCCGGTAGGCAGCGGCCGCTGTGAGGAGGGCACGTGCACTTTGACCTCGTTATCCTCTAGGACGGGGGGGAGCCACTCTGCACGTGCGTCGCGGGTGGGTGGGGTGGGGCGGGAGCTCCTCTCTCTCCTCGTACGCCGAGCTCCTCGTGAGCGCCGCCAGGTGCTAGCGGTTGGGGCTGTCATGCTCGGCGCCCGCGCGCGCGCGCCCGCGCCCTCGCACGCCGGCGCATCACGCGCGCGCGCGGTCCCGCGAACGCGGCGCGCGTGCAGGCGCGCACGCCCCTGCGCCAGCGGCGATGACGTAGGGACCGAGGCGGGGTCGGAGGCGCTCCAGCGGCCGTGGGCGAGCCCTGGATATCGCGGCGCGCGTGTTTCGGCGCTGCCCGAGACGGAGCAGCAGCGCTTCCTCGCGTACGCCGCGGGCGGCCTGGTGGCGGCGACTGTCGTCTCGTGCGCGCTCGTGGCGCCCGCGCTGAAGGGCGCCACCCCCGACTTCCTGTGGTCACTCTCGCGCGCCACGTGGCCTGCCATCGGCCTTACGTACGTTGCCGCGGGATACGCGCACTTCGCGATTGAGCAGGGCTTCCTGGACATGTACCCGCACGAGGGCGCGTGGGGCATGTGGCGGCTGCCAGGCTCTGCGCGCTTCCACGTCGCATGGACTGGCGTGGCGGAGATCGCTGGCGGTGCCGGTTTAATCGTCGGCGCGCTCCCCCTGGGCTTCGTTCCGGCGTGGGTTGAGCCGGCGAGCGCGCTGGGGATGATCGCGCTCACCGCCGCGGTCACTCCTGCCAACATGTACATGTACACGCACAATGCTCCCGGCCCGCTGCCCGAGGACGCCGACGAGAGCATGCAGGTGCTCACGCCCGCGCAGCACCTCGCCCGGGCGGGCCTCCAGGTTTTCCTGTGGACCATCCTGTGGGGCTGCGCGACCGAGCCCTGGTAGCACTGCGATACACGTGCCCGGCACGGTGAGGGGCCTGCTCGTTGCGGGCGTTGACGGGGCCGCGCCCCGCAGGCAGCGCGGTGGGTGCCCAAGCGCATCATCTGCGGCGGCGCCCGAGGCGCGCCCGCGGCCTTTGTAAAAAAAAAGCGCGTTTTTTTAGCTGTCGTGTCGAATCGCCTGCAGAAAGAGCGGAGGGTGGGACGGCGGCCCTCGCCAGTTGCAGTTGCAGCTCCGTTGATTGACGCCCCCATCGCTCTGATGATGGGACTCTCTGTGGCCTTTTGCGTGTTTGCGTTTGCGCCGTCTCTCCCTGGCCGGCCGCGCGCTTTTCGGATCGGATCGGACTGTGGCTGCGTGCGAGTGGGGAGCGCCCACTCGTCGGACGCGAGTGTCGGAGCTCATCAGTCAGAGGTCGCCCCTCCGCCCTGCGCGCCGAACGTTGGGGGCAGGCAGGCATCGGACCGACGGACCGACAGACCGACCGACGGGCACAGCCTCTTCCCAACCGTATATACCTTCATTCCCTTTTCTTTGCCTGTGCGCGCGGCGGCGGTTCCTCGCGCTTTTCGGATGGCTGGGCTTTTTGAACTTTTTCAATCCGTTTCCGCCTCGAATGCCAGAACGCAGGGGTGGGGGGGGAGGGCGGAGCGGCGGCGGCTGGCGCGAGCGCGCGCGAGCGCGCGCGCGCGAGCGAGCGAGCGAGCGCAAACGCGAGCGAGCGGACGGGCTGTGCGGAGCGGCGCGGCGTGGGGGCACGCCCGAGGGACACCCC
>RQSC01000005.1:98204-113783 GCA_013416795.1 Prasinococcaceae sp. CCMP 1430
GGAGGGAGGGAGGGAGGGAGGGAGGGAGGGGGCACTCGCCGCGCGATGCACGCGCGCGCGCGCGCGCGCGGTACAGGAGGGCTCGCGGTCGGGCGGCGGCGAGCGCGCCCTCACTATCGATGGACGCCGATGAGCCGCTTGCGGCGCCGCCGGCGCGCAAGAGCACCACCGAAGACCTCGCTGCCGCAGTGGGCGACGCGGCTGGCGCGATGGGGGACGCCGTCGGTGATGCGGCAGGCGCCGTGGGTGGAGCAACCAAGCGCGCCTTCGGGCGTACCACTGAGATGGGTGTGGCCACCATCGCGGCCTCGGCGCCCAAGGTGCGCACGCGCGGCGCACGTGCGCCTGCCAGTGCAGTACCTGTTTGGAGTATACGCGTCCCCGCAGCTGGCGCGCGCGCACGCGTGCACATGACGCACACAAATGGCACCGCGTCCTTCATCTCGCTTCTGACAAGCTTCGTTGGCGAATGTGCGCTCGTCGCGCGGCGACTGCACGCCGGCGGACGTCGCGTGCGGCGCTGAGATTGTAGATGCGACCTTTCTTCGTCGAGCTGCGGCGGCGCTGGGTGCGCCTGCGGCGCGGCGGGCTGTACGCTTCGGAAGGACTCCTCCCCACGTGGCTGTTCGCGACGGCGTGCTGCCCATGCAGATGTGCGTTGTGCGGCGCCGAATGCGCCAAATGGGGCGTCGACGCCTGCCACAGATGCAACCAGCCGCGCAACCGCGCCTTGGGAGCAGGCAGAAGCACGCCCGGCGTCCCTCCCAAAGGCGTTGTGTTGATGGCGGCGTTGATGTGCAAAATGATGTACGAACTTTCCGAGGAAGGCTGGAAACGCGAGAGCTTCGCCACGGTGGTCGGGCGCGAGGCGGATGCAGCTGCGCAAGCAGTGGCGGAGAGAACCAACTTGGCATCGTCTGGGAGTGACACTGGCGGGGATACAGACACAGGTGTAAGCACCGATGACGCCAACGAGCTGCATGCCGAGGAGAACGGCAGCGGCATCGATGAGGTTTCGGCTGCGGCGAAAGAAGAGAGGGGCGGTCGTGATGGCGACAACAACGACCGGGACGCTGGCGCATCCGGCGCAGACGTGACCGCCCACATGAACCACGCGCAGTTTCTTGACCCAGTCATGCAAGACGTGTCCGCGAGAATCTTCCCAGACATCGCCCGAGCCGCGCTCGCGGAGGAGGTGCTGTTTGTCCACACTGTGCGCGAGCTCCGAGACAAAATCGACACCAATGCAGTCCTAACCGTCAATTCTGCGATGCGGCGCGTCGTGGTGGCCTTCAGGGGCACGGCGTCCGCGCAAAATATTATGACGGATGCGAAGATTCTGAAATGCGGAGCCGACGACAAAAGTGGCGCCTTCGGCCCGCCGATTCACAGGGGGTTTGCAGAGGCATGTGCACGCCGCACCGCCTGCACGTCAGCTGCACTGCATCCCCTGTCGATGCCCCGCCATTTTACAGCTCGATGTTTTGCATGCACTGATGGCCAGCAAGTGAGCTTGAGGTAGAACGCCCGGCCCACTGGCAGTTTTGTGTCTCACACTTCTGATGCGAAGCGCTGACATGCGCGCGCGCGCAACCCCTCTCTCGACGCGAGCATAGGCGTACTACAGAGGGGGGGTAGCGTACGAGCTTGAGCATCGGCTCGCTGAGCTCTATCGCTGTCGCGCAGACGATTTCGACCACCGGCTCTACATCACCGGCCACTCGCTGGGTGGCGCGTTGGCGCAGCTGCTTGCGTATCGCTTGACGCGTCACTCGATCCTGCCCGAGGGGACCAACATCATCGTGGTCTCATTCGGCAGCCCGAGGTTGGGTGGTCCAGCATTTGCTGATGCGTTCAACGCCATGACGAACGTGATCAACTACCGTGTCGTCAACGATGCAGACCCGGTTCCGAGAGTGCCCTCGTTCAATTTCAAGCATGCCGGCATCCTCATCCACGTCCGACCGCCCGAGGACTGGGCGACAGGCGCAGGCAATGTGCACGTTTATCGCGACGGCGCTGACGTCCCGTCCCCGTGCACGAATTGCATATGCGCAAACATCGATGGTGGGGATCACGCCGTCGCTCGGTACACACCACCGAAGAGACCGCATGGGAATACGCGGGACTCGGAGTCGGAGTCCAGACCGTGCCTGAGCTTTTTGAACTGTGCCGATTGCGGCGGCGGTACACTCGGGGGCAGGAGCGCCGCCTCGACAGCGTCCGCTATCGCCGCTGTCGCGGATAGCAGGGGCCATCGCGCTGAGAGCAGTGCCACAGCAGGTAAGGAGGATGGTCGTCCAAGTGGCGGCAGCGAGCCCGAGGCCGCGTCCGAGGCAGGCTCCGTCGCCAGCGTGGTTGCCGTATCAGATGCGTCTCGCCACGAGAGGAAGACCAGAGCTAAGGATGACGCGAGCGCGAGCAGCGCCAGCATAGACGATCCGGCATGCTTCACTGGATATCTGTATTCCGTCGCCTCCGTGCCTGCGGACAAGTGGCCTAACTCCGGTCCACCGTGGTGCGGAGTGAGCGCGGCAGACTTCATCGTGGCGCCGCGAGGATATACGGGGCGCATGTTTGTCTTCACTGAAGTGGAGAAGAGCAGCATCATGGACGCCACCGAGTCTGATTTGAGCGACGATGGGGAAGGCGGGAAGGCAGGCGCCCGGGCAGGTGGATCTGCTCCGCATCTCGTGAAACGCCGCACACTTGCGTGGGGTGTGGGCCTTGACGACAAATGGCTGGAGGCCGCACAGAGCGAGTCCGACATTGCAACGAAGCGCCCCCCTGTGCAGCAAGCGCCAATGACTTCGTGATGGATGCATGGGTACTTTTTTAGGTGCCATTTTGTGCGCTCGCACGCTGTTGCTATCAGAGACGCTCACGCCACGCACTGGGCAAGTCAATGCACCCATGCCGCTTCTCCCGCTCGGGCACTACTTTCCTGGCATCGGATTCCATGCTCGGGCCGTCACATTCCCGGTCGAAAGGAAACCAGTGAGTGGGTGTCGTCGGATGTGGGATCAAGTGGGATTGATTAAGGACGAGAATCGTTTGCGTGTCTGTGTGATCATCGCGCGCGGAGGTCGGGCGGGCGCGGGCGAGGCTCCGCGCAGGCCCTGGCGTGAGCATGCTGCACGCTACCGCAGCGCGCGCGGCAGCACCGACGTGTTCGCTAGCATCCGGCGCTGGCTGCTGCCGGTGCGCGCCCGCTGGCCCGGCGGCTCCGCGCTGCGCCCTTGCTCAGCAGCGTGTCCTCCATGAGCTCCAGCGCAGCGTTGTGCATGACCTCGGTGTGCTCGTGCGCCACGGCCGCCTCGACAAGCACCCGCAGTGACTCGCCCGCCCCATGGTGCTCGTACGTGGTCGCCGCCCGCGCCACGGCGTCGGCCGTGCCCTCCAGCCAGCAGCGTGGGTCCGTTTCGCCGGCGAGCACCCACAGAGCGCGCGGGGCCACGCACGGCAGCGCATCCGACGCGTCGAAGTTTTCCACGAGGCCGGGCGCGCACGCGTCGAGCACCGCCTTCACAACCGCGGAGTCAATGCGATTGCGATTGCCATTCAGGTCCTCGGCGGCGTCTGATGGTTGGGCCCGAGGCGGACGAGGAAGAGGAGCGGTGCGGCGCGAGCGCGTGCGCGCGTCAGGGTGTGCGCGCGCGCCAGCAGCTCGTGAATCGCACGCACGCGCGCGCGCGACTTCGCCGCGTTTGTAGCACGCCTGCTGAGCCGCGCACTCGCACCGTCAAACGCTGTGCGCTTGGCCTCCAGCTGCTGCTCTTCGCTCATCGCATCGCTTTGGCTTCGCGTGAGTCGGGGGCGGAACGAGTCCACGCGCGCGTGGAAGGCCTTGCGCTGCAGCGCGTAGCGGAGGCTCTGCAGGCCGATGAGTGGCGCGACCGCCGTCAGCCGCTCGTCGGCGGCCGCCGCGAGCAGCGCCACACTGCCGCCGAGCGACACACCCACGATACCCGCGCCGCCCGCATTTCGAGGCGAGCGCACGCAGGCGCGTGTTTCCAGCCAGTCTAGCACGCGCTGCACGTCCCACGCGCTGTCCATGAGGTACGGGCCGGCCGACAGGCCCGACGAGGGCAAGCAGCCCTTGAGCTTAGAGTCGCCGTCAGCAAGCTTGGCTGCGGATGCGCCACCAACGCCGGTGCTGGGAGTGACGACGACCACCCCGGGTGCGGATGGAGTTGCCGCGGCCGAGCGTGCATCTCGAGTGCCCGCGCGGGGCGCTCGCGCCGCCCGGTGCGCGCTCCTCCACGCGTCGCGCATGGCGCGCGTATAAGCGCCGTCGCCCCCTCGCGCGCCGTGGTGACGCAGGTCCATCGAGACGGCCACGAGGCCGCGCCGCACGCACTCGAGCATGGCGACGCATGCGCGACCGCCGCGTGTGTCCGCGAACATCTCCTTAGACGAGTGCGTGCTGTGCAGCAGCAGCACTGCCGGTTGGGGTGACGGGGGCGCGGCGGCGCCCGCAGGCCGCATGAGCAGTATGGGAATGTCGCGCTGCCCGGCGTCGGCGTCGTCGTTGCCGCCTATCAAGGTCCAGCGCTCCAGCGCGGCCGCGCTTTTGCTATTCGGCAAGGGCACGCCAAGCACGCCCTCGAAGCGCGCGCGCGGCGCGGGGCGGGCGCGCCCGGCGGCGAGCGCACCCCGCAGCGCACTTCGTGTTTGTTCCGCGGCCGTAAGGGCTTCTGAGGGCGCGATGGGGACGCAAGGAGGGATGGTACCCGCGCGGCATAGCTCTTCCGTCATGTCGTGCAGCCCCTCCGCGCGAGTTGCTGCGGCTGGCCCTGCTGCTGCTGCTGTCGAGGCTGCTGCTGAGGCTGAGCCACCGCCGCCATGCGAGCGTGGCACGGAAGCCCCCATCTCCTTCGGCAGCGAGCGAGCCCTGCCTCCCCCCTGGCCGCCTCGCGCCGCGCCGCGCCCGAACGGCGCGCGGCGCCGCGCGTGACGCGCGCCTCGCTTTGCCTCGCGGCCGCCTCGCCTCGCGCAGGCGGTGTGGCGCGCCGCGCCAGCTCGCTCGCGCGCTCGCGCGCGCTGGGGGAACCACCCGCCGGAGACTTCTTCCTCGTCCCCACACGAACGCACTCGATGTAAACCCTACCCTAATGACCCCACGAAGTCAGACCGGCGGGCGGGCGCTCGGGGCGAATCGGCGGGCCGGTGGAAAAATCATGCATGCGCGGCTGTCAAACTTCACAGCAGTCGAGCAGAGCGGATAGGCGGCGGATCTTGGCGGCGAGATTTGTGCCTGAGGGGTCCCACGTTCGTCAACCCACCCGCCCATACGTACCATCATGATGGTACGCGCGCACGTGGGGCCCGGCCAGCCTTGCATGCCGCAATGCATTTGACATAAAATACATTCATGTTTGGTTCCGCGGGCTTTGGCAGCGGGTGCGGGGCACGCGGCGCAAGGAAAAATGCGCGGCGCCACACTGCCGCGCTGGCGCACCCGGCCCTTCCCTAGCGCCCCGGCCCCGCGCGCCTGCCCCCCCACCCCCCCACAGCCCCAAACTCCCGCCCCCTAACCCCTACCACCACCAGCCCGACCACCTCGGCGCCGCACCGCGTTGTTGTGCGGCGGGTCCGCGCGTGCGCGACGTCTGCGCGGGGCGCGCCTGCGGCTGCTGCTGAGCCTGAGAGCTCGTTCACGACGGCGGCGCTGGCGGCTCGGGCGGGCAGGAGGGCCAGCCCCCTGAGCCCCCACGGGCTTGGGGCGGCGTTCGGCGCAGCAATGAGGGCGCAGCTTTTTTTGGCCGTGGCGTTGCTGCTCGCCGCCTCACGCGCGAGCGCGCTCTTCGAGTATGGTACGCGGCACTGCGCGTGGTGCCTTCTACTAGCGCGCTCGCTCGCGTGCGAACGTGTGCGCGAGGGCGTGCCGCATCCGCCCGCGACGCGCCCGCCCGTGCCTGCGCGGGGTAGGCGCGGAGCTACAGTGGGGCCGCCGACGGCGGCGCTGGCGCTTAACATCGGCTGACGGCGCCTTTTCGCGAACGCGCGCGCGCGTTCGCAGTGAATTCGGACGCCTTCGCCACGTGTGACATCTACGGCGCCCCCAACGAGACCGCGGTGGGACCATGGTCCAGCCTACCGCCGCACTGCGTGCTCGAGGAGCAGGAGAGCAAGTTTCGCTGCATGCGCAGCTACATCGAGGCGCGCGCTGACCAGATCCCAGACGGCGAGGCGGCGTGCGATGCCGACTACAATGCGCCGTGCGCGCGATCCATCGCCGAGGCCAAGGCCGAGGGCCTCAGGCGGAGGCTGGCAGCTGCAGAGGTTGTGGACGGGGGTGCTACGCCAGCAGATTACATGGCACTCGCGCGCAGCCATCTCGAGGACGCGGCGGCGATTGTCAGCGGACAAAATGTGTCGCTCGCCGAGGAGCTCGAAGGGCTGGTAGCTGCCGCGTCGAATGCGTCGCTCACACTTGGCATGCTCGACGACATTGCAGTGGCGGTGATCGGCAACATCAACGCAACGCGACTGATCGAGGTGGCCACTGGGGCGTTCGTCAACGCTGAGGATGGGGGAGGCGACCTGGAGGATATGCTGGTGCGCGCTACGGCGGGTGAGTTCAATCACCCAAACCACTTCTGGCCGCTTGTCATGGACATTTCGAGCGGCGTGATTCGCGCGAATGGCCGCCAGGCCGCCTTCGCGAACGATCCTGCTGAGGGGTCGCAGGCGATCAACAAGACTTTGGCAGGATGGCTCCTGTCGGTCACCGCAAGCATGGGCGAGCCAGCTGACAGCGGCGCAACCTTTGACTTCGTCCCTGCGGCTGGCATCCCTGGCACAGACTGCCCGAGCGAAGCGGACGCACCCGGCGCTGGGTTCTGCGTGAACAACTCGGTTTACAGAGCCGCCTTGGCCAGGGACGGGAAGAATGTGAGTGACGAGGGTAACTACACAGGGCGCATACGCGCCGCCATTGAGGCGTGCGAAATCCATGGCCATCACGGCGCTTTCACATATTTGTTGATGCCGTCTGCGCTGCTGGGCAGCGCGTCCCTCGCAAACACCAAATGGGCCGCTGAACGACGAGCGGATGAGTGGATTCTGTACTCCGCGACGCCGACGGAGCTGCTCGGACTCAGTGTCGCCTACAGCTATCGAAATATCCCAAACGCACCCGTGCTCCCTTGCAATAGCGACTTCAATGACTTGTGCTCGATTGCCAATTCCGTGACCCTGGTCGGGAAGGCCCTCGACGCTGTGGACAGGACCCGCACACAGTGGGCATTCGAAGACGCGCTGAACTCGCTGACATTCAGCCCTGAGTACAAGCTGCAAAACTTTTACGTTTTCAGCTACCACTACAACGGCATGAACGTTGCGCACGGTGCCAACTCTCGGAACGTGGGGCGATCGACTTCCGCAATTGCTGCCGACTCGTCGCCAATCGTCGACGGCGTGCACCAGAATGCCATCCTCGCCGCAGCCGCCTCCGTGCCGAGCGGTTCCTGGGTCAATTTCCCGTGGCCAACGCTCGAGGTCCAGCGTGCCATTCAAAATGGCGTGGCACTCCCCCCCGATAAGCTCGCGGAGGTCGACCAGAAAGTCGCTTTCATGGTCAACTACGAGCACAGTGTCCGAGGCTCAGTGCAGCAATTCTACCTCGGCGTCGGGTACACGCACCAGCCCCTGCCGGAGCGGTGTGCTGACACTGGCCCCTTGGATGAGCCGTGGACAACCGAATTGAACTGTACGGCTCTGCCGTCTAATTCGTCGGCGAAGTGCGCCGCCGACTTCGCTTCGCCATGTGCGATCGCCAACACCCAGCGGCTTGTGGCGGACGCTGCCACCGAAGCGTACGTGCAAGATCCCGCGTCGAACATCGTCGGCCTCGTCAACGCGTCTGATCGCTTCAACCTCGGCTCGGAGCGAGCGCCCTTCGGTCTCTGGGTGATGAACGAAGACGGTGTCCTCGTCGCACTCGGGCGCTCGTATCCACGCAACTACCGGACGATGCGCGAGTTGTATGTCGATGGCTTTGGCCTTTCGGAGGATGCCTACGCGTGCTTCATGGACGCGGCCAAGAGGACCGCGACGAGTGCTCTGGGAGGTACCAACAGCGCCTTACTCGGCGGTTGGCTGAAGACGCAGTGGGGTCTGACCAGGAATGGAGAGATCGCCGAGGTCGACCTGACCGTTATGTACGTGCGAGGCTTGATGCTCGGCAATACGCGCTTCTTCTACGGGACCGGCTTCCTTTCGCGCGGCCCCCCGGACGTCGTGCACTCCTTCGACGGCCGCCCATGTGGCAACGACTTCGACACCTCGTGCGCGAGGCAAAACGCGCGCCTAGCGCTGGGCGTGGTGGCGTCGCGTGTCCTCGCATCGGGCAGGGCAGCTGCCCTGAACGAGTCGCAGCAGCAATGTCTGCAAACTCTTCGGCAGCAAGGCGACGCGCTCGATCTCAACTCGTCCGCTGCAGGTGCGGACACGACTGGCAGCGGAGGCGAGCAGCGACGCCTGCTTGCAGACAAAGACGCCCTGCTCACACTGGAGGAAGAGCTCGCAGCGGTGACGAATGAAGGGCTGCGTGGTCTGTTGGGCGAGGACGCCGCATTCGCGTACTTCGACTGCCTCGCGTACGTGCTTCGACCCAGCGCAGATGAGGCCACGGCCGAGGTCGTTGCCTCGACGATCAACCCCGCGCACGTAGGCAACAGCACAGCCACCATTGTGCCACCGGACGTCGACCCCACCGAATGGCTTCAAGCGCACGCGGACGCCGCCTCAGAGTACACGTACGAGCTTGGTTCCTCGATCGATGGTCAGCAGGGCTACGCCAACGTGCGCGTCAGCAATGGGACGGATCAGCCACCACTGCGCCTGCGTGTGCTCGTCGTACGCGTTCGTGCCGGCGAGGATGGGCTCCCATACCTGGTGGCCAGTGGCACGCAAGACAGGCGCGCCTTCCATGCGTGCGGGAACGGCTCGTGTCCAGCTCACTCCGCGTGCGCGTCGAGCGAGAGCGAGTTCTGCGAGTGTGCTGCTGGCTACGTCGCCAACATCGAGACAGGCGTGTGCGAGGACGAGCCCGGGAGTGGCGGCAGCAGCCTGCCAACGTGGGTCATCGTGTTGATAGCCGTGCTCGGCTCAGCGGCCCTTCTAGTGGCGCTATTGGCTCTGTACGTGCGCCGCCGTCAACGGCTCAAACATGAGGGCGCTTGGCTGATCGACCCCGCAGAAATCGAGGTCGTTGAGCCGTACACACCTCTCGGGAGTGGCACGTACGGCCATGTGTATCTCGGTCGGTTCCGAGGGACGTTGGTCGCGCTCAAGAGAGTCAACCTCTTCGCAGGTCGCGAAAGCAAGAAGGTGTCGAGCGAGCGGGCCATGGGTGACGGAGCTGGTGACGCGGCAGAGGAAGTGCCGCGCCTCGGCTCGTCCCCGGTCGGAGGCATAGCAGGCGCGGGCAAAGCGAATGAAAAGGACCTGACAAAGGAGCACCGCGCGAGCTCGCTTCGGCGGGCCCCGTCGCTAAACCCGTACAGCACTACGGCTGTGGCAATACAGGAGCTCGATGCCGGCGGGCAAGGCTCGCAGCTCCCTCAGCTGCCCGAGAGCGGCGTAGGGCGCGACGAGTCGGCGGAAGGCATGCAAGGGAGCGCCTGGGGCAGCGGTCGCAGCGGCGTGGCGCGTGCATTTGGGGCTCCGTGCTGCGCAATGCCATCCACGACGTCCATTGCCTCTGCCGAAAACATTGATGGGGACTGCGAACACATCTCCGCTTGCAACTCTGCGAGCAGCAGCAGTAGCCTTGGGCACGCTTCAAGCAGCGGCGGCAGCGGCTTCTCCTGGGCCAAAAGGGCGCTAGTACCGCCTGCGTGGCTGGGGGGTTCTCCGACGTCCACACGACGAAGTCGTTACCAGAGGGGCAGTGCGAGGCTGTCCAGCTCCAGGCGTGTGGCCACCTTCAAGCGCGAGATCAAGCTCATGGTTCGGCTGCGGCACCCGAATATCGTCACGATGCTCGGTTCGACACGCGAGACGAAGCCGCTCATCGTCATGGAGTACATGCCGAGGGGCACGTTGCATGACCTCCTCGCAAGCCCGACCTTCGCGGTTCCACCCGGACTTCTGTACTCCATGGCGCGCAACGTCGTGGCCGGGCTCAGGTATCTGCACGCGGGCGGAGTGCTCCACCGAGATTTGAAAGCGGGGAACGTGCTCGTTACCGAGAGCTTCGAGGCGAAGATTGCCGATTTCGGCCTTTCCGGCACCAAGAGCAGTGTCTACGACGGCGGCGGGTCGCACGGCGTCGTAGGTACGCCCTTCTGGATGGCGCCTGAATTGCTGGACGGCCAGCCGCACAGCGAAATGTCGGACGTGTACGCCTTTGGCATGCTGCTGTACGAGATGTGGTCGCGCACGACGCCGTACTCCGATCTATGCGTCGGCGAGGAAAGCGGAGGCGCGGGCATGCGCCCTCGTGAGGTGCTGCTGGCCGTGCGCTCGTCCGAAACGAAGCTCCGCCCGACCATAACTGCGAGCATGCGCGCGAACGCCCCGCCGGAGCTTTGGCAGCTCATCGAGGACTGCCTGCTCCACCACGACGCGCGCCGGCCTACCCTTGAGGAGTGCGACACCGTGCTGGCGAAGCTGCAGGCGTCGTGCGGCGATGTGTTCGACCCCGAGTCCAACCAGCGCCGCACACACCTCCTCGAGCGCATGCTCCCACCCGACGTGGCTGCGCGCCTCACGCGCGGTGAGAAGGTGGGAGCGTTGCGGTACGCCGACGTGACCGTCTTCTTCTCGGACATCGTCGGGTTCACGGAGCTGAGCGCGACTTTGCAGCCGGAGCAGGTCACGGACTTTCTCAACAGACTGTATCGCACCCTCGATGGCCTCTGCGCCGAGTTCGACCTCTTCAAGCTCGAAACGATTGGCGACAGCTTCATGTGCGCCGGCTCGGTGCATCGCCAGCAGCCCAACACACATGTCGCGCGTGTGGCGTGCTTTGCCCTCGCCGCCGTGCAGGCTGCCGAGCGCACGCTCGTCGACGTGGATGCGCCAGAGCTTGGAACGCTCCAGATACGCGTCGGCTTTCATTGCGGGCCTGCCGTCGGGGCTGTTGTTGGGGACGCTAACCTCAAATTTTCGCTCTATGGAGACACGGTCAACACGGCCAGCCGCTGCGAGTCAAACGGCTTGGCGCAGCGCGTGACGTGCTCGGAGGCGGCCGCGAAGGCGCTCGCATCGCAGGCGCCGTGGCTGAGCGTGGAGCCGCGCGGCTCAAAGACGGTGAAAGGCAAGGGTGAGATGAAGCTCTTCTGGGTTGTCGGCACCAAAGATGGGCGCGACCCGCGGGAGTGTGTGTGTGAACTCGAGCAGGCCGATGGCGCCACCCGAGGCGACGACGGCGACTGCGTCGATAGCGTGCTCACAGTCACTGCAGGGGGAGGCGGCACCGACTCCGCGGACGAGGTTGGCGAGATCGCCGACAAGTAGCTGCTGCTACCTTGTGCGATTACAGTGAAGGACGCGGCGCCGCTCGAAGGTCGCATTGCCTGCGCGCGTCCGGGCGGCCGCGCCGCGCGAAGGGCGCGCGCGATGCCGACGCCCAATAAGTGCACTCTTCCTCTCCCGCCGCATCGGCCAGCGCTGGCCCGACCGAGAGACCCTGCAGTTCAAAAAAAAACCAACGACGTTGCGCGCGCCAAACAAACACACCTACTAGACAATTTGAAACAGCGCACGAACACACGTGCCTCCAAACGGGGGGCCTCCTTTCGCGTCGGGCACGTGCAGTTCGAGTTCGGCCGCGCGCTGTGCACAGCGCGCGCGCGCGCCGCGCGCGCCGCTCGTGCCATCGCGCGCCTTGCCGCCGCCCTCGCCGCCGCCGCGCGCGCCGCGACAGTCGCAGCCGACGCGCGGCGCGCTTTCAGGAGGAGCGGGGTCGCTGTTCCGCGGCGGGGGTGGGGGGAGGCGAAGGCGCGCGCGCGTCTGCGCGGGGCGCACGTGCGGGGCACCAGCGTGCGCGTCCTCTGCTCGTCAGCAGCGCGCGCGCGCTCCCCGCTCGCCGGCGCACCGTGCCTCCTCGTTGGACGGTGCCGTCATGCTGGTGGTTGCCTTTTGGGATCGCTGCGCGCGCGCGCTCCCAGCGCGCGACGTTGCACGCCGGTGGCCGCTGACGCTCGACGCTTTCCCAGCTCTCGACATGTCGCCCCCTCGTCGCCCCAGCGTCGCGATGCTGGCGGCGATGCTGGGGACTTCGGCGGTGCGTGTGACGCATGCAACCCTCATGGAGGAAGTGTCCAAGCTGCTGGCCAGCGACGGCGCGGAGCGTGACTACTTCGGCGAGAGCGCGGCGCTCTCGGGCGACTACGCGCTTGTTGGTGCCCCTGGGGACGCCGACAGCGGCTCCTCCAGCGGCAGCGCGTACGTGTTCGTGCGCTCGGGGACGTCGTGGTCGCAGCAGGCCAAGCTGGTGGCCAGCGACGCCGCAGAGCGTGACTACTTCGGCTACAGCGTGGCGCTCTCGGGCGACCACGCGCTTGTTGGTGCCCCTGCGGACTCCGACAGCGGCTCCTCCAGCGGCAGCGCGTACGTGTTCGTGCGCTCGGGAACGTCGTGGTCGCAGCAGGCCAAGCTGGTGGCCAGCGACGCCGCAGAGGATGACGACTTCGGCACCGTCGTGGCGCTCTCGGGCGACCACGCGCTGGTGGGCGCTCCTAAGGACGACGACGGCGCCAGCGACAGCGGCAGCGCGTACGTGTTCGTGCGCTCGGGGACGTCGTGGTCGCAGCAGGCCAAGCTGGTGGCCAGCGACCGCGCGGAGGATGACCGCTTCGGCTACAGCGCGGCGCTCTCGGGCGACTACGCGCTGGTGGGCGCTCCCAGGGACGACGGCGTTGGCGACGACAGCGGCAGCGCGTACGTGTTCGTGCGCTCGGGGACGTCGTGGTCGCAGCAGGCCAAGCTGGTGGCCAGCGACGCCGCAGAGCGTGACTACTTCGGCTACAGCGTGGCGCTCTCGGGCGACCACGCGCTTGTTGGTGCCCCTGCGGACTCCGACAGCGGCTCCTCCAGCGGCAGCGCGTACGTGTTCGTGCGCTCGGGAACGTCGTGGTCGCAGCAGGCCAAGCTGCTGGCCAGCGACGGCGCGGACTTTGACAACTTCGGCTACAGGGTGGCGCTCTCGGGCGACCACGCGCTGGTGGGCGCTTTTTTGGGCGAAGACGACGGCGGCTCCAAGAACGGCAGCGCGTACGTGTTCGTGCGCTCGGGGACGTCGTGGTCGCAGCAGGCCAAGCTGGCGGCCAGCGACGGCGAGGAGTATGACTACTTCGGCGGCAGCGTGGCGCTCTCGGACGACTACGCGCTGGTGGGCGCTTACTACGACGAAACCGACAGCGGCGACGGCAGCGGCAGCGCGTACCTGTTTGAGCTTCCTCCGCCCCCTCCTCTCCCCCCCCCGAGCCCGCCTCCTCCGAGCCCGCCCCCGAGCCCGCCTCCGAGCGCGCCTCCTTCGAGCCCGCCGCCGAGCCCGCCCCCGAGCCCCCCTCCGAGCCCGCCTCCGAGCCCGCCTCCGAGCCCGCCTCCACCCTCTCCTCCGAGCCCGCCGCCGAGTCCCCCTCCGAGTCCTCCGCCGAGCCAGGTCAAGCTGCTGGCCAGCGACGCCACGGACGCTGACAACTTCGGCGTCAGCGTGGCGCTCTCGGGCGACTACGCGCTGGTGGGCGCTTATTCTGACGACGACGGCGGCTCCGCCAGCGGCGGCGCGTACGTGTTCGTGCGCTCGGGGACGTCGTGGTTGCAGCAGGCCAAGCTGGTGGCCAGCGACGCCGCAGAGCGTGACCACTTGGGCTACAGCGTGGCGCTCTCCGACGACTACGCGCTGGTGGGCGCTTATGGGGACGACGACGGCGGCGCCAAGAGCGGCAGCGCGTACGTGTACGTGCGCTCGGGGACGTCGTGGTCGCAGCAGGCCAAGCTGGTGGCCAGCGACCCCGTGGCGGATGCTTACTTCGGCTGTGCCGTGGCGCTCTCGGACGACCACGCGCTGGTGGGCGCTTTTTGGAGCGACGACAGGAACGGCAGCGCGTACGTGTTCGTGCGCTCGGGGACGTCGTGGTCGCAGCAGGCCAAGCTGGTGGCCAGCGACCGCGCGGAGGATGACCGCTTCGGCTACAGCGTGGCGCTCGTGGGCGACTACGCGCTGGTGGGCGCTCCTAATGACGACGGCGTTGGCGACGACAGCGGCAGCGCGTACCTCTTCGTGCGCTCGGGGCCGTCGTGGTCGCAGCAGGCCAAGCTGGGAGCCAGCGACGCTGCGGCGTATGACGCCTTTGGCACCAGCGTGGCGCTCTCGGGTGACCACGCGCTGGTGGGCGCTCCTAAGGACGGCGACAATGGCTTCAACAGCGGCAGCGCGTACGTGTTCGTGCGCTCGGGACCGTCGTGGTCGCAGCAGGCCAAGCTGCTGGCCAGCGACGGCGCGGCGTATGACGCCTTTGGCACCAGCGTGGCGCTCTCGGGCGACCACGCTGTGGTTGGCGTTCCTTATGACGGCGACGTCGGCGACGACAGCGGCAGCGCGTACCTGTTTGTGCGCTCGGGGCCGTCGTGGTCGCAGCAGGCCAAGCTGGGAGCCAGCGACGGCGCGGAGTATGACGCCTTCGGCACCAGCGTGGCGCTCTCGGGCGACCACGCGCTGGTGGGCGCTTATTATGACGACAACGACAGCGGCGACGACAGCGGCAGCGCGTACGTCTTTGATCTGAGCCCCTCGAGCCCGCCTCCGAGTCCACCTCTCAGCCCTCCTCGGAGTGCTCAGCCAAGCCCGCCTCCGAGCCCGCCTTCGAGCTCGCCTCCGAGCCGACCCCCAAGTCTTCCGCCGAGCCCGCCTCCGAGCTCGCCTCCGAGCCCGCCTCTGAGCTCGCCTCCGAGCCAACCGCCGAGTCCTCCGCCGAGCCCGCCTCAGAGCCCGCCTCGGAGCCCGCCTCAGACCCCGCCGCCGAGCCCGCCGCCGAGCCCGCCGCTGAGATCTCCGCTGAGAACGCCGCCGAGTTCGCCTCCGAGCCCGCCTCCTCCTCCTCCCCCGAGCGCGCCGCCTCCCCTGAGCCCATCACCACCACCACCACCACCACCACCACCACCTCCTCCTCCTCCGAGCCCGCCACCGAGCAACTCCGCGCGTCACAGCACCGGCGGCATCGGCGGCGGCAGCGTCGTGGTCGCCGCCGCCGCGCTGGCCGCCCTCCTCTTCCTGTGACTACGACTTCCCCTACGACGTTGCCGACACTCGTACTGTAATCGCACCCTTTGCAGCCGACACCCGTGCGCTGCAGATGCTGCACACACGCCGCGGCGCGGGTGTGGCCGCGCGCCGCGGCATGGGTGTCAAGTTTTGGTACACACGCGCGCTACGCAACCTCGCGCTTGCGTCTTCTCGTACTGTGATTGCACCCTTAGCAGTAGGTACGCTTAGTCTCACAGGCTTGGAACACCACTCTATTTGTGGCAGCGCACTAGGTCTATGTGCGCAGCTTGCGTGGCGTGACCGGCGCTTACATACTACGCGCGCGCGGACTCTCACAACTCCAACGTGCCAAGGCT
>RQSC01000005.1:114539-138262 GCA_013416795.1 Prasinococcaceae sp. CCMP 1430
GGGAGGGCGCGATGGGCCGTCGGCTCGTCCGGTGGTCGGTCCGCGCCGTGCAGCGCCCGCGCGCCCCGTTATGGCGCGGCTCGTAGGCGGCGCGGCACGCCGGCAGCGCTGTGAGAGGACCGGGGAGGGTTCGAGGTGCGTCCGCGTCCGCGCCCGTGGCGGCTGTGCGCGCGGCGAGGCGAACGCACCGTCAGGGAGAGGAAGGTGCCACCATCACGCAGCCGGTGTCTACGTCCTCGCGTGCGCTCGTGTACTCGCGCATACGCATACACACAGGGGGGGCAAATGATGAAAAAGTTTGCTATTCTACACGAGATTGCTGAGGGCCACTTGGCCCTGTGCAGATACTCTGAAACTTATGCTCATCTTGTACGTCAGCCTGCCAGCCGCCCATCCCCACCTGCATGCACGCAAGCGCGCGCACGCACCCACCCACCCACGCATGTACACGCACGTGCACACACACAGGCGCACAGCCGCATGCAGCGAGTGCTGACGGCAGTGGGCGCTCTCCCTCACCTTACTTCGGCACACGCAGAGGAGCTGATGTTCCCCCGTCGACAACGCAACCGCCGATGCACGCTGCCGAGCACCGAGTGCTCTGAATGCTGACACGTGCTCGCCCACGCCGCGCAGGTCTTTGCCACCTCCAACTCCACCCGGTGTGTATCCACACCGCCCATAGCTCGATCGCACTCACCTCAACTCCTGCGCGCCTGGCTAGGCTAGGCGCCCCCACGGTTGCCGTGGCCGTGTCGCAGCAAATGTTTGGTTACGTGTCCGTTGATTTCGCACGGCGCAATCGCCCGGTGGTCGGCATTCAGGGCGACATGGGGCGCGCGCGCGAAAAATGTTCGATGCCTAGTACACCCCGCAGCTGCAGCACCCCTCGCGCTTCCGCCTGCCCACCGCAGTATAATAAAGTTTTCCCTGCTCCGTCGCGACGTGATGCGACAAATTTAGTCCCAGCCGCCGCCACCGCCGTAGCCGCCGCCGCCGTAGCCACCACCGCCGTAGCCACCGCCACCGCCGTAGCCACCGCCGCCGCCGCCGTAGCCACCGCCGCCACCGCCGCCACCGCCACCGCCATAGCGCGCGTCGGTGCCTCCGAAATTTCCGCCGCGCCTTCCGCCGCCACCCCCGCCACGCCTGCGGCCCCCCCCGCCGCCGCCGAAGCCGCTCCGCGCGGCGAAGTTGGTGAGCCAGCCTGGCACCTCCTGGTTCGCCTCCGCCATGAGCTCTGCCAGCGCGCGCGCAATGCCAACGTCCTTGTCGGTGAACAGCGCGGTAGCGAGGCCCTGCTTGCCCGCGCGGCCGGTACGGCCGATGCGATGGGTGTAGTCCGAGATGTCGCTCGGCAGATCGTAGTTGATGACGTGCTTCACGTTGGGGATGTCGAGGCCGCGGGCCGCGACGTCGGTGGCCACCAGGTACGGGGTCTGACCCGAGCGGAAGGTCTTCAGCGCCCACTCGCGCTCCTGCTGCGTGCGGTCGCCGTGGATGGACGTCGCCGGCAGGCCCGACCGCGAGAGCCAGTCCTCGAGCGTGTCCGCGCCGCGCTTCGTCTCCACGAAGATGAGGGTGAGGCCCTCGACCGTGTGCAGCAGGTCCACAAGCATGCCGCGCTTGTCGTGCGGCTGCACGTACTCCACGTGCTGCACGATGAGGTCCGTCGACGAGCCGACGCGGCCGACCGCGAGGAACACATAGTTGCCCATGAAGTCCTGCGCGAGGCGCTGGATCTCCTTCGGGAACGTCGCCGAGAAGAGCATGGTCTGACGCTGGCCGACGGGCGGCATGTCCTCGCCGTCGACGATGCGGCGGATCTGCGGCTCGAAGCCCATGTCCAGCATGCGATCGGCCTCGTCCATGATGAGGAACATGACGCGGGCCAGCGACACGCGCGCGCGCTCCATGAGGTCGGAGAGGCGGCCCGGGGTGGCCACCAGGATGTCGCAGCCGCGCTCGATCTCGCGCAGCTGCAGGCCGACCGGCGCGCCGCCGTAGCACACGACGGGGCGGAGCCCGGTCTCCCAGCAGAACTTGCGCGCCTCCTCCTGGATCTGGCTCGCGAGCTCGCGCGTCGGCGAGAGCACAAGCGCGTAGGGGAACGCCTTGCGGCCACGAGGGCCCGGCGGAGGGTTGTTGCGCAGCAGGGTGGCGATCATCGGGAAGCAGAACGCCGCCGTTTTGCCCGAGCCGGTCTGCGCGCACGCCATGAGGTCGCGGCCGGAGCACGCGATCGGGATCGAGTGCCTCTGGACGGGGGTGGGCTTCTTGTACTTGCAGCGCTGCGCGTTGAGGTACAGCGCGGGGCCGAGCAGCTCCTTCGCCTCCTCGAAGGTCTCGATGGCGGCCGGCGGCTCCTCCTCGCCGGGCGGCGCGGTCACCTCGACCGGGATGTCCTCGTACGCGTCGAAGTTGATGCCGGTGTTCTCGCCGCCGAAGACCTCCTCCTCATCGCCTTCGTCCCTGCCCTGGTTGGCGAAGGGGTTCTCATCGCGCGAGCCCCAGCCGCCGCGGCGGCGCTCGCCGCCGTACCCGCCGCCGCCGCCGCCGTACCCGCCGCTGCCGCCGTACCGCGACATGGCCCCCTCCGCGTCGCTCGCTGCGTGTGGCACGTCCTCCTGCCCCCCTCTCCCCCCCACACGCGCGTCGCCCCCCGCGCGTCGCCCGCCGCGCCCCCGCGCGCGCGCTGTGGTATTTTCCGCGCGCGGCGGCGCCCGCACCGACGCGACATCGATCGATCGCGACAGCGACAGCGCGTCGTCGGGCGGAATCGAATCGGAATCCGCGCGCTCGCTCGCGCGCGCGCGCGCACTCGCCCCACCCACCATTCGATGCGATCACCGCGACGCGGCGCGCGCGCGCTTGCGCACGGCCGGGGGGGGTGTTCTGGCAGCTCACCATCGAGCTTGGTGATGCCCGCGAGAAAGGTGTTGTAGGCGTTCACCGANGGCGAGCGCGCGTGCGAGCACGCGCACTTCGCCTCGGCGGCGGCCGTCGCAGGGGCCGGGGCGGACGGGGGCCGCGGCGCATGGGAGGCCCAGCTGTCCGAGGAGATGCTACTGTCTTCAGCGCGGCGCCGTTGTGCGCCGCGGTGCGGCGCCGGGGTGCCGCGCGGACAAGCAGAGAGTTCGATTGCTCATTAATTTACGCGCGTCTCTCAGCCGTCGAGTTCCGCGTAGCAAACGTGCGCACGCCTGCGGCGCCCGGCAAGCACCAGACCGTTGTCGGTACCTGCCGCGCCAGCCGTGCCACCGCCGCCGCGACCTGCCGCCTTCCGGGCGACGTCCTCGAGTGCCCTTGCTAGCCGCCTGTGGCGCTTGCGCTTGGACGCTGCCAGCCTGCTGGCGAGCACGGTCGCCGCCTCTGCCGTCGTCGCCAGGGTCTGCCAGCACGAGTCCGTGGCATACATGCCCTTTATCTCCTTCGCGCTGGCCTCGGCGAGCATGCGCTCGGAACACTCGGGGCAGTACCAGTCCCCCACCGGAATTTTGCGCAAGCCGGCGCAGTCGAAGTGGCACTCCTTCCCGCAGCCCGACTGCCCCTTGGCATCGCCGCAGATGAGAATTTCATGCAGCCTCTCCGCGCTTCCACACTTGTAGCAGCCTTGGCCTTGGCCCGTCGTCACGCAGCCGTTCTCGACGAGATGCCCCTGGAGCGCTTCCATTGCGATCCGCTTGCACGGCCCTGCCGAATTTCCCTTGTACACCGTGAGCGCGTAGCGAAGCCGCTTGGCCACGTCCTCGGGCGGCGGTGGGTCACAGCGGAGAGCGGACTGAATGCCAGACCGAATGCCACCACCCGCGTTGAGCCGCATGTCAGCCTTGACCATTTGCAGTACCTTGACCCACTCGAGCGAAAGCACGGCACTCGCGTGCGCGCTCAGGTAGCTGCCACCATCGCCCCCGTCGCCCCCGTCGCTCCCGGTCGGCGCCCCATCTTCCCCACCAGCGCCGCGAAGTGATTCGCAGATAGGCGCAGGCGCATCAGCGCCTTCGTCGCCAGCGGTTGGGTTTGTTTCTCTCTGTTTGTCAGACGCCCCTTGCTTCTCGGCGCGTGCCTGCGCGTGCGAGGGCGGAAGCGGCTTATCCTCAGTAGCATGCACGCTCGCTTCCTGCGTTGGACCAGTGGTAGCCAGCGGATGAGGGGGCACGTTCGACCGCCCGTCGCCTGCCACGGTCGTCGACCGCGGCGCAGCCACATCGTAGAGCGCTTCTCCCGCGCCGCCAGGCGCCACAGCCACGGCAGCGGCCGCGGCCGCGGCCGCCTGCTCGGCGCGTGCGCGCTGCTCGCGTTCCTCGCGCGCCCTCGCCGCCGACTGCATCGCCTTGAGCGCGTCGGCGCGCGCCTTGGCAGCGACGGCAGCTGCCGCAGTGCGCTCAGCAGCGCGCTCGGCGGCGGATTTGATAATGAGCACGCCCTCCTCGTCGGTGGCGCCGGGCGGCACGAGTTGCCGGCACACGCGCACGTCATCGCCGAAGCTGAAGTCGTACCACACCGAGCCATCCACGCTCTCGCCCAGGACTGGCATGCGGGGATCAATCTCATCGGTGGTTGGCGCCTGCGTCGATCCGCGCCAGTCCTTCGGCCTGCCCGACGGCTTGGCATAGATGGCGGACATCACACCGCGGAGCGCGTCGCTGGTGGCCCACTCCTCACACAGCGCCAGCAGCAGTTTCGCACGCGTTCGAAGCGGCAAATCAGAGTAGTCAAGCGACGCATCGCCGAACCAGCCGCCCTGGGTGGTGTGCACCGGCCCGCCGCCGAACAGGGGGAGCTTGCGCCCGCTCGCCCACTGGACGAGCAGCGTCTCCCAGCGCGTCGAGACCTCGCGCAACGGCTTGCCCGCGAGGTCGTACTGTAGCAGGCGATAATGCAACTCGGAAAGTGTGGCGGAGCGGCGCTTAGGGTAGTAGCAGAAGGCCTTCTCGAGCTCGGCGAGGCTGGCCGCCTTGGCAGGAAGGTTGAGCACGGTGCCGAAGGCGCGCGCGAAGCATGCGATTGCCGCGAGCTCGTAGCAGCGCTCGGCCACGGCCTCAATAGCCTCCTCCTCGGGATCGCCGAAGATCGGGAGGGGCACAAACCGCTCGGTGAAGGGCTCTCCGTCCGACTCGGACTCGCTCTCCGGCTCGGGAGGCGGTGCTGGCTCACCCGTCTTCGAGCCTGCCGAGCGGCGGCGGCTCGAGCCCCCTTCGCCGCCGGAGGAGCGCGCCGCGCCCTTAGCCTTCTTCTCCCCCGTCGCTCCCCGCGGGCCACCGCCCTTGCCCGCTGGCGCGGCCTTCTCAGCCTTGCGCTTCTTTGGAGGCGGAGGCTTGCGATAGAAAGGGCCGACGACGGTCGGCTGGCCGTGGATGCCCGCCCCGTTCTGCAAGGCGCGTGCGGTCAGCAGATGCATCGCTGCGTGACCTCGCGCGACGATTTGAGCACGGGCGCGCGCATGTGCGCACCTTCCCCCAGATCTTCTTGAAGGCGAGCTCGGCCTCGTCGCACGCGGCATTGACGTCTTCCGTCCGCGGGTTGAAGGTGCGGCAGTTCGCCCATATGCGCGAGACGTCGGCAAGGAGCTCCGCTGCGCAGGTGTACTCGCATCGTTCAAGCTTCGCCGCTGCGCGCATACACGTGTGCGAGCGGGAGCGAGAGCGCGAGACGCAGAGAGAGAGAGAGAAAAATGGAGAGCCGTCAGCTCAGCACGGGTGGCCGCGGTAGTGCGAGAGGCACGTGCAAACGTGGCATGTACTTGTGCATGCGCGCGCGCGCGCGCATGGGCGCGCACGGTGCTCGCACATGCGGTGTGCGACACCCGCCATCGCACGCACGCTGTTCCGTGGCAGAGACGGCAACGCACCAATCTCCGACAGACAGATGGGGTCCTTGACGACCTCTGCGTACCCGGGTAGCTCGCTGACGTCCACCGGGTCGTTGAAGAACGCGAGGCACGCGCTGTGCTCCATCGTGAGGCGCAGGACACGCCTCGTGAGGCGCTCCCACGCCGGCCGCTTCGCCGGCGGCGCGGCAGCCACCGGTCGCGCACGCCGCGCGGGATTTTTTCTCGCACCCCGCGCAGGGAGGGCGCGCGCCCGCTCAGCGCGTGCGCCATCCGCGGCGCGGGGGGAAAAACAGCTCCGAGGCGCCCACGCGCCCACGCCGGAACCGCCCGCGCGTGCGCCCTCGCCCTCGCGCGGGGCACTGTGGCGCCCGCCCCGCACCCCCGCGCCCCACACCTCACGCCACCACGACAGGCCCGCACTCATAGCCCATCGCGAAAACCCAAACCCTATCTTAAATCCCAGACAATCCCCCAAACATCCCAATCTCGAAGCACGACTTCGCACGGCAACCCTAACCCAACGTCCCCCCAAACACCCACGTGCGGCGGCGACCCTTTTTTTTTTTTTTTTAATACTGTACTGTACGTCAGAACGCATGCATTTGCGTACCCACATACAAACGCATGCATTTGCTTCCATACAGTATGTACGGCGGGACTCCCGTGCGGTAGATCACAACGCAGGCGCTCTTTTGATTGAGATTATCACGCGCTTTTTCCAGGGGAAAATGCGGCGAAAAAAAGCGCACGTCAGAACGCATGCTTTTGCGCACGCACATAAAAAAGCATGCATTTGCGTATGTCCGGCGGGACTCCTGTGCGGTATATCAGAACGCAGGCGCTCTTTTGATTGAGGTTTTCACCCTTTTTTTTCCGTGGGGAAATGCGGCCGAAAAAAAGCGCACGTCAGAATGCAGGCAATGTTTTAGATTTTTTTGGGGGTGGCGTTTTTGGGTGTGTTTGTGTGGCCCTCGAAGCCCTCGCGGCGGCTGCGGCCGCCACAGCGCGCGCGCCCGAACGCCGCCCTCGGCCGATTGAGAGGCGCGCAGAGGTCTGTGCGGAGGGCGCCCGGCGCCCACCGCTCATCAGCCACCGCCGAGCCTCCACGCCACCCGGCGCCCCCGAAACACAGGAGCTGCAGGCCGCGGCGCTCGACAGGGAGGCCGCGCTCGCCCCGGCAGCAGCAGGACTCCGCCGACGCCGAAGCGTTGCTCGACAGAAGCAGCAGCGCCTAGGCCGATGGGGGGTCCACACACGTACACCCACCGCTCATACGGCGCGCGCGGCCACCGCGGCGGCCCCGTCAACGCCGTGCAGAGCGCCTGCGCCGGAGTGGTCATCGGCATCGTCCTCATGCTCGGCTCGGCCGCGATGCTGTGGTGGAACGAGGGGGCGAGCGTCGAGCGCTACGAGACGCTCGAAATTGCGCGCAAGGAGGTGCTCGAGCTCGAGGAGGGCGCCACGCCGGATCCGGCCAATCGCGGCAGGCTTGTGCACGTCACTGCCACGGCGCGAGGTGAGATACTGCTGGACGACGCCTTCGGGGTGGCCGTGCCCGCGCTGCGCCTGCGCCGCGACGCGCGCATGATGCAGTGGGTCGAGCGCAAGTCGCAGAAGCGCAGGAAGACGTCTGGAGGCGGCACCGTTACGGACACGACCTACAGCTACGACAAGAGGTTCGAGGATACGCTCATCAGGGTGCGTGATCCCGCGCACCCGCGCGAATGCGCATGGTAGCGATTCGGAGGGGCGGGGGGTTGGTGATGGGGGGAGATGCCGGGTGCGCAGGTCGTCCCCCCCCCCCCCCCCCCCCCCCCCCCCCCCCCCCCCCCCCCCTCGCGCGCTCACATCTAGTTGCGGCAACATGTCGATCGCGCATCGCCGCCGCGTGCGCGCGGCCGCTCTGTATGTGCATGGTGCATCGGGGCGTCGCCTTGCAGCGACTACGCGTAGTCCGCGCAGTGTGGCACGTGAACGCGCCGCGACGCTCTCGCTAGACCACTGATTGCCCCCGATCTCGGGGCCCCACATCACTGCACCCCAAAAATAGAGCGACCGCTTCGCGCACAGGGGCTACAACAACCCATCGTCCATGCCCTTCGCCACCAAGCTCTGGGACGCGCGCGTCCACCTGGGAGGAAATGATGACGAGAGCCCCACACAAGACCACTTTGTGCTCTCGCGCAACCTCGTGGGCGAGCTGAGCGGCTTCGAGCCCATCGCGCTGGACGCTTCGCACGCGACGAGCGACCGTGAGGAGGCGCAGGCTGCCATCGCTGCAGCGCGCGGGACGGCCGAGCGCGCAAACGCGGGTGGTTCCGACACGGCGCTCGCCGCCACTCTCGGCAATGAGATGGCGCTCGCGAACTCGCCGGCAGAGCTGGCGTTTGTGCCGAAGGGATATAGCGTGACCGAGTCTCGCCTGCAGAGCTACCGCGTTGGCAACGCGCCCAAGGTGGGCGACGTTGAGGTGAGCTTCGCAGGAGTGCCCTCGGGGCAAGTTGTGAGCGTTCTGGCGAAGCAGGACTCGCGCGGCAAGTTGTCATCTTGGCGGCCCTCCGCCTCACAGTCGCGCAACGGCGGCAGCGAAGTAGCCGTTGTTGCAATCGGAAAGAAGAGCGCTGCCGAGCTCATTGCGGGTGAGGTGGCAGCCAACACGGTCAAGACTTTCGCGCTGCGTGGCGTCGGCGTCCTACTCATGGTCATCGCGTTCGCGGTGATGACAAGTCCCATCACAGCACTCGTCTCGATCGTCGAGGTCGTGCCGATCCTCGGTCCAATGGTACGCCGCGCGTCGGCGCCAGCTCACAACGTGGCACGCCTGGCGGCCCGGCTAGGCTTCAACTCGCGCCGCGGCGTGCTGCTGTGTGTGCGAGGGATGCTGCATCCAGTGCGCTGACCCCCTTGTCGCCCTCTGTGCATGGAACCTGATGCTCTCGCCAACCCACGCGCGCTGCTGCGTCTGGTGCAGGTGAGCGGCATCATTGGCCTTGGCGTGTGCGTGGCAAGCGTCGTCACGGGCCTCTCCGTGTCGGTGTCTGTGATCGCCGTGGCATGGCTTGCGCACAGGCCCGTGCTCGCCACGCTGGGGCTCGCAACTGCCGGCGCGCTGCTCTTCTTCGGCGCGCAGAAGGGGCGGGGTAAGCAAAAATTTTGATTTTGATTTTTTGTGAGGCATCTCATCCTCCCTCGCCGATGAGCTTTCCCCCATGTTGAAATGCTCTCAATCCGCCATTTCGTAGAAAAAACGGGCGGTGCGCGCGGCGCCGCGGGGTGGAGTGCAATTATCTCCGTGCAGCGCAGGGGGGGGTGTTTGCGTGCGCACACTCACCCGCAGCCCCGCCCCCCTCGCTGCGGCGATGGACGGCGGCGGCGGCGGGCTGCCCGCGCTCCCGCCGCGCAAGAAAAAGGGGCAGCAGCAGCAGCTGCAGCAGCAGCAGCAGCAACAGCAGCAGCAGCAAGAGGAGGATGAGCAACATCATGCACCGGGGGGCGAGCTAACACGTCCCAAAGGACCGGGCGCGGGTGTGGGCGATGCGATCACCGACAGTGCGGCATCGGCCGCGGCCGCAGAAGGCGCGCGGCACTCGGCGCTCGTTAACGCGGCGGGGTATGGTGAGGAGGCGACGCTACGCGACCTGCTGCGCGAGGCGGGTACGCATGAGGCGCAGACGGCACTCGTGCGTCGCGTCGATGCAGAGGGGCAGACCGCGCTTCACTTCGCTGCAAAGAATGGCCACGTGAGCGTCATTCACGTGCTCATTGATGCGGGCGCGTGCGTCGACGCGGCGACGTTCCAGCATGGCATGCAGCCCTTGCACTGGGCGTGCTCGTCTGGCAGGGTCGACGCAGCGCACGCACTCCTCGGGTGCGGCGCGAGCGTCAACGCGCGCGACTCGCGGGCGGCCACGCCGCTCACGATTGCCGCACAGTCAGGCCACGCCGCGTGCGCAGCCTACCTCCTCAAGCACGGGGCCGACCCGGCTGCCACCGACTGCGAAAACGACACTGCGCTCAGCTGGACCGCATACAACGGGCTCACTGAGCTGCTTTCGATGCTCGCCGCAGACAAAGCCCGCGTCGACTGCGAGTGGAAGGACGACTTTGGCATGGTGCGTATGCCGCCGCTGGGCAAAGCGCCGCCACAGCCGCCGCCCCCGTTGTGTGCGGGACCCAGTACTGACGCGCACCCCTCCTGATAGGCACCCCTGCACCTCGCCGCCCAACGCGGGCATCGCGAGACAGTGGAGGTGCTCATCGAGGAAGGAGTCGACCCCGCGCCGCTCGACGGCAAGGGGCGGACACCTGCCGAGCTCGCCGCGGAGAATGGCCACCAAAAAATTGCGGCGTTCCTGCGGCGAGCGGCCAGGGGAGGCTCGGGACAGGGTCCTTTTCAGAGCGCGCTGGAGTGCCGCTGGGGAGAGGCGTTCGGGGGGAAGGGGCGCTCGGTCGATGAGGGTCGGCGCGCGCTGGGTATCTACGCGGGCAACGTTCTCGTCGGCAATGCCTACTGGGCCACGTGCCTGCTTCCACGGACATACGATCTCCTCTCTGTCCACATGGTCATCTTAGCAATCCAAGCGTACATGGCGCTGTGCTGGTGGAAAACGGCGCATCTCGACCCGGGCAAGCTCGGAGATGGTGGGCCGCGCAGGGAATACGAGCGCGCCATCGAGGAGGTCGCTCGCTCTGGCACGCTGCCCGCCGCCCTGTGTCACAGCTGCCGCGTGCGCCGCCCACCGCGATCCAAGCACTGCCGCGAGCTCCGATCGTGCGTGCTCCGATTCGATCATTACTGCCCCTTCGTTCAGAACGCCGTCGGGCTGAAGAATCAGGTGTGGTTCTTCGGTGTGATCAGCTCCACAGCCACGCTGTGCACGTTCATGTTCGTGCTAGGGTGCATGTCTATACACAGGAAAGGCGCAACGCTCGCACTCGCGCTCGGCTTGCTTGACTTCGGCCTGTGCGCTTTCGCGCTCAACGGCTTCACCGTCTTTCACGCCGTCTTGATCACACGCAACGTGACGACAAACGAATACGTCAACCACCACCGCTTATCCTACATGACCAAAGCCAACGGACGCATGTCGTCTAAATTTAGCAAGGGCGTGTTCCAGAACTGGCTCACGTGGTTCTCCTGCGAGGATGACTCGGCGTACGAGGGCGCCGTGCCGTCGCACGCCTTGACTAAGCGAGCGGCTCACCTGCAAGGCAGTGCGGGTGAGCCAGCAGCGAAAGGCGGTGGTGCGCCCACGGTGGTGCCCTTGGCTGGCACGAACTTCGCCAAGATGTCCGATCTCAAGTCAGGCTTGCTCGAAAACTTGACGCAAATGGCTGCACAAGCGTCCGCATCGGGCGGCGGGGCGGCTGCCGGCGCAGACGCTGAACACATGCAGGAGCTGCTGAGGTTGGCTACAGAGTAGTCGTTGTAGTGCAGGGTGAAAGGGTTCACATGCCTTTGATAATGTCAGACCTCTGCGTCCATCGCCGCACGCACGCTGCTCGCGCCCACAGCGCGGACGCTCGTGTCTGATGCGTCCCCCACAGGGTAGGGCTCGTAAAGGATTACAGAGGCGGTGTGCACGCACTCGAGCGCATGCCGCACATCACGACGTGGTCGCCTCAACGACGACACGAGCGCTGAGCGCGTCCGCAGCGCCCGCCCCGCTGTCGGTGACCTCGAGGACGAACGTGCCGGGGACGCTGGTGCGTGCGCCGGCGTCCGACACCAGGCGGAGGTCCGCCGCGGAGATGGCAAAGCGCACGCTCGTCGCATCGCCAGCGGCGAGCTCCACGCGTCGGAACGCCAGCAAGCGGCGCTGCAGCGTGGCCGCGGCGGAAAAGCCTGTGGATACCAGCCTCTCTGTCTCGGAGGGGCGGGCGTAGACCTGCACGACGGTTGCCCCGGTGAGGTTGCCGGTATTTGTCACGTCCACCACCAAGCTCTTGGCTCGCGATGACTCGGACACTCGCGCGGCCTCCGTCAGACCAGGCCGCAGACGGGATTCCTCAAATTCGCTCCCTCCGCGAAGGAGACCATCGCTCCTGTCGGGCCAATGGGCGCGACTTGGAATACCCCCTGCGTCCACATCGGCGCTGTCTTCGAAGCGCGCACTGCTCAACGCGAAGCTGGTGTAAGAGAGGCCGGCGCCGAAAGGCCAGAGCCTCTGATCGCCGCGATAGTACCGATACGTTTTCCCCGGATACGCGGTCATGTCCATGTCGCCGTAGGGTCGCGACTCGTTCACGTATCCCCTCTTGAAAAAGGTGAAGGGCAACTTGCCACCCGGATTGGCCTTGCCAAAGAGCGCGTCGGCTATCGCGGCTGCGCCTTGCGCCCCTGGGTAAAAGCCCACAAGCACGCCGGGTACTAAGGACGAGAGCTCCTCGAGGGCAGGCGGTGCGCCGCACAGCACGACAGCGACGACGGGCTTCGAATCCTCCGCGTCCGCGCCGCCCCGCAGCGCCGCCACCTTCCGCACAAGCTCCATCTGCGCGCCCGGGAGCTCGAGCGTGCTGCGATCGTGCGCCTCGCGCTCGACGCTCGTGTCTAGACCCATCGCCAGCACGACGGTGTCCGCGGCGGCGGCGGCAGCGACAGCCGCTTCGAGCTCGCCTGCCACTGGCGCATCTTGCACGGGAATCGGAGCGATGGTGACGGCGCCTCCGGCATTGCGCGCGGCGATCTCTTGCCCCACGCCGCGCAGGCACGCGACATCACCGTACCCACCGGGACATTGTTGGCCGAGGTAGTTCCCTAAGAGCGCCCGTGTGGCGTTCGCGTGCGGCCCGACGATGGCAAGGCTCGTTGCGGCCTTGAGCGGGAGCACGCCACCCTCGTTCTGCACCAGCACCATCGAAGCGGCTGCCGCCTTGGCGCTCAGGGCGACGTGCTCGGGTGCGCCGACGGTGCCAGGGGGAACGTGCCAGTACGGCTGATCGGTGATGTCATCGAAGAGGCCCAGCTCGAAGCGCAGCGCGAGCGAGTTCACCAAGGCGGCCTTCACATCTCTCATCGGGATGGTGCCGTTGGCCACGCCGGGCGGGATCTCGCGCAGGTAGGGGCTGCTGGTGGAGTGTTGCGTGTTCGCGTCCGAGTTTATGTCGGTTCCTGCAGCCAGCGCCGCCTTCACCGCGCCTGCCTCGTCCGGAGCGTACGAGTGCCCTCCCTTGCCCCCGAAAGGCCCCGGGCCGATGCCCGCCACAGCACCCGAATCCGAGGTGACGTAGCCGTCGAAGCCCCAGGCGCCGCGCAGCGTGTCTTCGAGCAGCGCCTTGTTTGCGCACGCGGGCACGCCGTTGATGGCATTGTAGCTGCACATGACGCTGCGTGCCTTGCCGCCTTTGATGGACGCCTCAAACGCGGGCAAATAGCTGTCCGCGAGATCAAACGAAGAGACGCGCGCGTCGAAGTTGAAGCGCGTGATGTTGGTGCCGGGGATGTCATCCAGGTTGTACGCCGCGAAGTGTTTGAGCGTGGCGACGGCGCGGAGGTAGCGCTCGTCCTCGCCCTCCTGCAGGCCCCGCGAGTAGACGGCGCCGAAGCGGCCGTTGACCAGGGGGTCTTCCGAGGGGACCTCCATCACGCGGCCCCAGCGCGGGTCGCGTGCGATGTTTATGTTGGGCGACCAGCAGTCCAGCCCGATGGGCGGGAGGCCGCTCGCACGATTCTCGCCGACGCCCTGGCGCCACAGCGCGCGCAGCTCCGTGCCAATCACCTCGGCCATCGCAGCCCACAGCCCTTCATCAAAGGACGCACCGAGCGCATTCGGGCTCGGGAAGGACGTCGGACAGCGGCCGTCCGGAGCGCAGCGCGACTGCACGCCGTGAATGCAATTGCCGCCGAAGTCGTACTGCGGCACGCCCAGCCGCGGCACGCCGCCCAGCGGCGAGCGCCGCGCCGTCAGAAGGCCCGCCGCCTCCTCCGGCGTCAGCAGGTCGGCGAGCGCCGCGGCGCGCTCTCGCGCCGTTTTTGAGGCATTGCAGAACGGTTGGCCCTCGGCCGCGCCACCTGGCGCACACGGCTGCACGGGCAGGACGGGCGCCTGCGGCATGGTCGAGAGCGCCGCGGCTCCGCCGACCACCGCAGGCACCGCCACTGCCGCCGCCCGCGAGCGCGCATTCACGCACGTGAGCGTGGCTCCGACCGCCACGCCGCAGCGCGCGCGCGCGCTGCCCACGCGCGCGCCGCGCATGGCTGTCAGTTGCCCCTCGCCGACTCCGATTCAGGCCCTATCAGACCGACGCGCGGGAAAAGCCAGGCGCCGCGCAGCTGCGCCCCGGAGCGCGCGCACGAGGCGGGGTCTGCCCCCGCACGCCCGCATCCGCCGGCCGCACGCCCGATCTGACACCCACCACCCACCCTTCCCGAGCCCACGCACCGCCAAGCGGATGGCCATCCGCCGCCGCATCTCTCTCCCCCCCTCTCTCTTCCCCCCCCCCGGGCGCGTGCGCACCGGCCCGCGCGGCACCGCCTGCCCGGGCTGCCGCGCTCCGCCCTCCCCTCTCCATTTCCCCCTCGAGCCGCCCTTCATTCGTTTCGAGCTCCGCGAAGTCCCTCCTCGAAATTTCCAGGGCGCCTGCTTCGAAGGGCGCTCGACGCGGTGCTGCTCGTTCGACCCGACGTCGCTCGCGGCCTGGTCTGCCGACCCTCCTCACCTCCCTCGAGCTAGAGATAGCGTCTGGCGACACCCGTGTACCCTGCACTGCATGCACGCATACATGTACAGGACACGCATGCATGCATGCGTGCCGTGCGTTCATGCGCGCGTTCCCCCAGTGCCGGTCGTTCGCGCGCGTTTCCGTTTCGCCGCGCTCGAGCGGAAAACGGGCGCCGCTTTTGATGGCGAAACGCTTTTCGACGCGGGCACGAAAATGCGGGAGGGGGGAGGGGGCAGCGGGATGCGTGCGTGGGCGCGGGCGCGGGATGGGGCAGAGGCGCGGGCGGAGGGGGAAGGGGAGGGAGGGGAGGGGGGGAGACGCGCGTGGCGGACGGGTGGAAATACTCGATCTGGTTGTTGGGCAGATCGAGGTGCTCCAGGCTGGTGTCTCGAACGCACGCCCGGGATCTCTCGGGATGCGCTCGCTCGCTCTCGCCCGCGCGCGGGCGCGCGCGGGCTTCTCAGCGCGAGAGCGCACGGTGGGGGGCCGCCATGGGTCGCGAGCACCCACCCGTGGATGATGATGGCGGCGGTGCTGCCGGTGCAGTCGCGGTGCCAGAGGCGGCGGCGCGCGCCTCTCAGAGCAAGCCTCCGAGCGTGCCGCTCATCGAGCGCCCCGCGCGCGCGGTCGCGGCCGCGCTGGGGGCGTGGGCGGCCGTCGTGGCGCGCCGCCCGTGGCGCGTGATCGTCGCGGCCGTGTGCGCGTCCGTGCTGCTCAGCACGGGCATGCTCCTCCTCCGCAGCGAGACTAAGTCCGACCGGCTCTGGGTGCCGCAAGGCACGGCCGTCATGCGCAGCTCGCGCCTCGTGCGCGAGAGCGCGGGCACCGAGCTCAACTTCTGGAGCTGGATTGCGCTCGCGACGACGGAGGCCTCAAGCGACGATCCCGGCGTGCTCACGCCTGCGGCAGTCTCCGAAATGTACGCCTTCGACGCGGTGGTGACCTCCGTCGACGGCTATGGAGAGCTGTGCGTGCGCAATGCCGAGGGTGGGTGCCTCGCGCCCGGCGTGCTGGAGCTGTGGTGCGGGAGGGACGCGTTCGAGCGCGAGGTGCTGGACGCCGACGACCCGCAGGAGGCGCTACTGGACAGAATCAACTCAGGGCAGGGCTGCGGCGGCCGAGAGACCTACACCGAGCTTCTGTTGGGCGCGAGTGTCATCGATGAGGCCAGCGGGAAGGTGGTGCGCGCGCATGCGACGCGGATGACCTACCTTATGACCACAGACGCGCTCGGTGAGGCCAGCGAGGCGTTCCGCGTGGCCATGGCAGCGTTTAAGGAGGAGCACGAGGCCGATGGTGCGCACGCCACCGAGCTGCTGTACGAGTACTTTGAGGCTTACGACCTGGAGGTCTCGCGCTCGTCGTCTCGAGACCTTCCGCTAGTCTCCGTGAGCTTTGTGCTCACGTTCGGTCTCATGGCCGCCGCGCACATCGACTGGCCAGCGCGCGCCGCGGGCACGCGCCCGCAGCACCGCGTCGGCGTGACGTCTTGCGCGGTGGTGTCGGTAGCGCTCGCCATTTTTGCGGCCTATGGTATTACAGGCTTTCTGGGGGTGACGTTCACCTCCCTGTCGCAGGTGGTGGCATTCGTGCTTGTGGGTGTGGGCGTTGACGATTCGGTCGTGCTGTTGGGCTACATGCGCGCCGCCAACAAGGCACACCCTGGCGCGCCTCTTGAGGTGCGCATGAAGGACGTGATGCAGCACGCGGGTGCCTCCGTCACCGTCACGTCCCTGACGAACTTCTTCGCATTCTCGCTGGGTTCTCTGAGCCATATCCCTGCCATCCGCTGGTTCTGCTATTCTGCCTCAGTAGCCATTTTGTGCGACTACGTGCTGCAGCTCACATTTTTCGTGGCGTGTACGGCGGTGGCCGAGAGACGCGAGGACGCCCGCGCAGCAAGCCCTGAAACTCCAGGGAGCAGTACCATGGTTCAGCCTGAGGGTGACGCGCGTGACGTAGAGGGAGGCGCTCGCGCGAGCGAGGTCGTGGTCGCGAACGGCGGCGGGGACGCCGCTGGACGAGTGGGCGACAAGGGTGCGCGACCTGGCCTCGGCCGGCGGGCACTGGGTGTCCTTCTAAGCGCGCCTGCTCGGGCGCTCATCGTTGCCGCATTCGCAGCATTCGTGGCATATTCAGGCGTTGGGATTGGCTCGCTCAAAGAGGGACTGCCGCTGGCTGACCTTGCCGCCGATGGCACATTCTTGCGTGACTTCCTGCTTGCAGAGGAGGCCCTCTTCAGTGCTGAGAGCGGCGTGTACACGGGGCTGTACTTCTACCGCGTGGACCTATCGCCCCCGCACGCGCAAGCGGCTGCCCTTGCGTCGTGGAAAGTCGTTTCCGCGGACGAGTATGTGGACGCTGCGAACACGCCCACTTCCAATTGGCTCACAGAGACGCTCCTCGTAGCAGAGGCGACGGGCAACACCGTGCGCTGTGCCGACGCGCTGGCTGCAATTGATACCTCGGAGGGAGGCGCGTCAGGCGCGGCGCTTTGCGAGGCGGCGGGCGGCGCCGACACACTCCTCGTGTCTTCGAGCGATGCGTTCTACGCCTCCTTGGAAACCGTGCTAAGGAATGACCCGCGGACGGCCGACCATGTCACTCTAGCCTCGGACGGAACTACCGGGCTGGTCAAGCTGCCGCTGACATTCGTCACATCAAAGGAGGACGTGCGGCTGAAGATTCTCATCTACCGGCGCATGGACTCTATGCGTCAGCTGCTGCACGAGGCCTTCTTTGACCTACCGGGCTTGCGGGTGGACGTCCTCCGAGACGACGTGTTCGCCTACTCGGAGTACATGGTCTTCGCGAGTACTGAGTCGATCTTGTGGGGGGAACTGACGCGCAACATGCTTTTGGCTGGAGGTGGCGTGGCGGTCGCGTCAATGCTGCTACTGCCCCGCCCCACCGCGGTGCTGCTGGGGGTAGCCGCGGTGGCGTGTGTGGACATGATGCTCTTCGGCTTGATGGCGCTCGAGGGCGTGCGATTCAATTCAATCAGCGTCGTTAACCTCGTGATGGCCGTGGGCCTGGCTGTGGACTACAGCATTCACGTGCTGCACGCCTTCGTGCAGACGCCCGGAAACTCGCTCGTGGCGCGTGCAGAGGTGACTCTGCGCACGATCGGCCCGTCTGTGGCCCTCGGGGGGCTCACTACGTTCGTTGGCATTCTGCCCCTGGCAGGCAGCCGCTCGACCATATTCAGGACGTTCTTCACAATGCTCAGCGGCACCGTCGGCTTCGGCTTGCTCGTGGCACTCGTGCTGCTGCCTGCGCTGCTGTCAGTGATGGGACCCGCGCACGTGCCGGGCGCCGACCCGCACGCTGCGCGCGCCGGACGCGTTGGCGGCAGCGCGACCGGCGGTGTAAAGTTGTAGACGACGGGGTCGGCGGATTTGGCGCGGCGCGGCAGCGGGCTGTTAGCGCGGCGAGCAGTCACGGCGGCCGCCATGCGCGTGCACACGGGGAACGCACGCACTTTGATAGGCATCAAAATCAGAGCGCCAACATGTACAGTACTGTATGTTACAAAACTTAGCTGAACTTGCGCCCGTCAATGTTCGTGTGCTCTGTCAATCTCACCACTGCAGCGCATGCGCGACTGCGTGCCTCGCGGCTACGGCCTCGAAGGGCTCGGCACCGCGCTCGAAGCGCGAGCGGTACCACGCGCGAAAACGCGGCACCGGGCCGTCGCCTCGCGCGAGCCCTGGCCGCGCGAGCATCCTCTTGCGTTCCCAAATGGGCAGGTCGCGTTCGAATTGCTCAGCGAAGGTCGCGTGCACGACAGCACTGATAAAGCGTGGCACGCCACGCGGTGCGTGCATGCGGTGGCGCACGCGCTGCCTGAGTGGCGAGAGCGGCGTGACGGTCTGCACCATGCACACGCCAGGGGCGCCACGGCACAGCGCGCGCAGCCTTAGGTGGATCGCTCGGTGGGTCAGCCAGTCGGGCACAAATAGCAGACAGGCGATGCGCACGTCCACGCGTCACACTTGCGAGCATTGCTTGGCGGCGCCTGCGCTATGACGCACGCACCATGGGGGGAACTCGAGTTCTACGACAGTAAGCGCGCCCGGCCCACACTGGCGCACGCGCCCTTGCATGGTCGCCACGCGAACGCGTGCCCCGGGTCCACCAACAGGGAAGCTGAGCTCAACGTGGGAGACGAACTGCGCGCGGCACACGTCAGGTCCGAGGTGTTCGCCCCAGCACGATGAAGACGAGCTGTGAGAAGGTTCACTCGATGTTCCGTTGGCATCGGCATGGTCCCTCAGGAGTTCGCCACTTGGCCCAACCCACTCGAACTCCCAGACATGGTGCACGCACGCGAGCGCGCCGCTCGAGTGGAGCGTGCGCAAGTGCGCAACATCGGCCGCGTTCTCGGGAATGTCGCGGATGTGTGCATGCACATCATGTGTGACGCTGTGGATGGGGCAAGACGCCGTGCTCGGGTCGCGTGCGAACAGGGCCTCCCAGTCCGGGCGAGAGCAGAGGCTAATGAGGCCGAAAGTGGGGCGATTGACGCAACTGTCAGTGCTGCGTTTGGTCTCGGCGCTCGTGCGACCATCAGCTCTGTCCTCGCGCGAGTTCTTGGTCCACCCCGCTGACGTCGGCGCCATTTCTTCCTCCAGCGTCGTGTCGGCATTTACGCTGCAGTGCCCAGCGTTTGCGATCCACGCCCAGACAAGGCCAAACTTGACCTCCGTGGGGTATGTATTCAGCCCAGGGACGCGGGCGCAACTCTTTGTGTCCCCGACGTCGCCATAGGCTTTCACGCATCTCCCGTCGTCCTGGCCGAATTCGAAGCCGTGAAAGGCGCAGCGAACGGCGCTGCGCCCATCGCCGACCGCGTCATGCACGACAATGCCACCGCCTTCCCCTGCAAGGCTGGCACCGAGATGGGGGCAGTAAGCATCGGCGACGGTCACACCTGCTGCTGCTCCTCTCGCAGCTCCGTTGCCGTTGTCGTGCATCCACACGATGAGCGAGCGCCCCGCTGCGCTCACAGCCACCGGCCGCTCACTGGCGCCCTTTGCCTCCAGCTCCGCAAGTGACCCGAGAGCGTACCATCCGGTCGGATACGGCGGCGGCAGCGAGGCAGCGTAGCCGTCGGTGTTCGGAGAGGCCAGCATGCGCCCCACGAAGCTGTTCGGCCCCAGCCCCTCGAGTGCCGCTCTTCGCTCGCGCGCCGCCCCGGCATTCGCCGGAGGAACGCACAGGAACCACGTCGCCCCGCGCTCGGCGAGTACGCGCAGCAGCCACCGTAGAGCCGTCGACAAGCGCACACAGAGCGCTGTGAGTAACCAAAGAAATGACACGAAAATGGCGAGGCTCGCTAAGTGCAGGGCGACGAATGCGGCAGAGCTGTGCATGGTGATGATGGACCCGCCCTTCCGAGCGAGCTGCTGCGTGCGAATGAGGAGCTGGCGGTCGGTAATGCGCAAGCGCTCGGCGCTCGCTGCGCGTGTGCCGAGTGACATCCGGCGTCAAGGGACTGGCGCAACAGCCTCGCTCTGCCCACGCGCGGATGTGACAGCCTCAGCATTGCAACAGCCGAGGTTTTCAAGCCCCTCTGCCGGGCTTCAGCAGAATACACGCCAGTGTTTTTCGATTGGGGAACGGCGCATAACAAAATGCATTGCGGTGCGATCCATCGCCGCGGGTGGTTTTTGAAGAGGGAAAAAAAGTCCGCCGCCGCCGTTAGGGCGTGCTGCATACACACAGCTTGCGCCAGAGCGGTGCCGTGCCCCCCCCTCCCCCCCCCCCCTCCCCTTCCCCTCTCTCGCGCGGGGAGGCGCGCCACGGGGCCGTGCTCCGGCGGCGGCACCGCCTCGCGCTCCCCTTTTCACGCCGCACCTCTGCCGCTCTGCGCCGCGTCGCCGTGGTCGCGGCGGAGGCGGATGTGCGCGTGCTCGTGGCGGTGGCGGCCCGCACGCTCAGCCCGGCGGGCTCGGCGGTCGCCCATCAGCAGGTGGTGAGTGCGCGCGCGCTCTAGAGAGCGCCATCGCACGCGCGGTTGCACCTGATGAGCTTGCAGACCTTTGCTTTCACAGTTGATGAGCACACCGCCCGCTCGTGCGGGCGGCGGCGTGAATACAACGACATAAGTCGCACTGATGCAACGCGCGCGAGCGAGCGCCGCCAGGGCGGGCGAGCGCGCGCCCTGCCGCTGCCCTCGCCAGCGCTGACAGTGCTGCGCCGCGCCTCACGCGCACGTTCATCACTCCTAAGTGGGCCCCACGAGGGTCGTGCCACGCAATACCTGCAGCGTTGGCTCCAGCGTACGTCCGCACATCTATGTGCTGTACCCGGCCGAGGAACCTGGCGCCAGCCAGACGCAGGAGGTGCGCATTGCTGCGCGTGCCTGTGCAGCTGCTTCCGCGGAATCAGCGATAGTGGCGAGAGCGGACAGCGTACGCTCCTCGCATTCCGCCTCACTCGCGCGTTTGCACAGCACAGTGATGTCACGCACCCCTCTGGGGTGCACTACTGCGTTATCTTTCAGCAGCGTCATCTTAGACGCGAGGACGACGACATACTCTATTCTGAGTGTTGGTGCATGCTCGATGCCACGCGTGCCTCGAGCACGGCCGCGGCGCCGGCGTCCGTGTGCGAACGTTGCGTTGCCTCACCGCTGCTGACGCCGGGGCGTGGGCGCGGGCGTCTCATCCGCAGCTCGCCCGGGTTCCGCCGCGCGACGGCATTGCGCAGCGACGAGTGGGTGATCAGGTGCGTCGCGGGCGCTCGCGACTGCGCGGCCCAGCGGCTCGCGCCCGCAGGTCGGAGATGACAAAAACTCTACCCATTTCTGGACGCTCACTTGAGCGGATGATACCTCATTCTACAAACGAGGTGCGTGTTGTCGCTCTAGCCAACGCGTCAAACTCTCCCCCCACAAACACTCGCCTCAAGTGCTCATATGGGCAGACCTCATTGATGCGTGCAACCTGTGCAGCGCGCTGACACGGCTAGCCGCGCCGATGCATTGCAAAGATTTCTGCCTGAGACCTGCATGCCATCGCCATGCGTTTGTCGCCGCGCCTGGGCCGACGCGCTCGCGGCGTGGCGCCACTGACAACAGCCTGCGCACTCCAATGTCCAACGCGACACCGCGCATGCACACCATACCCCTGGCGCACTTGTCGCTCTTGTGCGACCAGGTGGCGCTCGACAGTGCCAGACCAACAGAGTGGCATGCCCCTCTCACTCGCTAGTGCTTTTCCTCCTCACAGCGACTGGTGTCTGCCGACACCGCCACTTCAGAACAGACCCATGCGCTCTGCTCACCCGCTCCGCACTGGCACGCACACCCGACCTTCAGCTCAAGCGCGCTGGGAAGCGCGTGCATTGTGCTGGCTTCGCGTACCACGCCACGCGCGAGGAAGAGCGACCATGTGCGCAGCAGTGTCGCGAAGGCCTCTGGAAAGAGCATCCGCATGCCCATGCGCGTCGTGGATTGAGTATACTGGCACGCGTCTATGCCTCTCCGTGCGCCCTACCCACGTCACCACACCACCTACCGCCGCGCCCGCCTCTTTTTTGCGGTCATTCGCTTCTTGGCTAGCCGCCGCCTTCGCTCCTCCTCCTTGGCGCGCGCGCACTTGCCGTGGGTCCGAACCTCGCGCATCATCTCCGCCTGAAAGGGCAAAAAGAATTCGCCGAGCTCTTTGCGTAGATCGTCGCTCAGCTCTTTGTTGTCGTAGCTCGCGGTCGCGTAGATGCCACCATTGATCGTCGAGAGTCCCGTTGCTTCCGCGCGCTTGATTTGCCCCTTATCTTTGATACCCACGTTGGCAGCGAGCATGCGCACCGTGCGGCTGTAGTTTGCGTGCGTTGACTCGAGAGAGTACAGCGATACAGACTCGCATGGGAATCGACTCGTCCACTCGCGCGCGTACAGATAGTAAAGGGAGTGCAAGACAGGCGAGTAGTACGGGGCTGACGGCCCCCTCTGAGAGCTCGCGCACGTCGGCGCTCGCGTCACATTCGCACGGCCACCCGCCGAGGAATCGTCCGCGCGCAGCGCCACTCGCTCGCTGAGCATATGCTCGGCGACGCGCTCGGAGCGCTTCACACACTTCCTGAGCTGGTCCCACGTGGAGGCAGGCGTGAGCTTGCACTCGTCGCGCGCGACTTCGAGCAGCCTCCTCAGCATCACCTCGGAAGTGAGTTCAGCACACGCCGGGCTGGCGCCCTGCACGAGCGGCACCGAGACGTCTCGCGGGCGAGAGGCGAGGGCAGCCTGGTCGACGTCACTGCAGAGCACGTCGTAGCAGCGATGCGTGTACCACATTGTGTGATGCGAGTGGGCGCGCGCGACGGGATCTCGCACTGAAATGAGCACATGCGCGCGGGGGAAGAGCGCGCGCATGAGCTCGGCGGTGCACGGCGCCTTCCTTCCAGAGCCGTACAAGGGGCTGAACTCGAAGACGCGCCGCCCGCACTCGCCACCGCCACGGAGCGCGTCGTCGGCGCCGCGCTCGCCGCGCACGCTCTGCAGGTAGTCGCGTCGCAGCTCATCGCGCAGCGCCAGCGCCCGCTCAGCAGTGCCCGCCGCCTCCTCGACGGTGCTGTTGAGCTCCGATTCGCTGATCCCCCACATGCCGCGGCCCCCGCCCGCCGACATCACAGGCGCGAAGTTGGCCATCCTTTTCTGCAGCTCGCGTCTATCCTCCTCGTGGCCGGCGTATTCCATCGCGTGCGCCAGCGAGGTCCCCTCCCAGTCGAAATTGACCTCCTTCGTCGTAGGGCCGCACGCGCGCGGCGCGAGCTGTCGCATGATGGTGTCGAGCTCGGTGGTCCCCGCTTTGAAGAATCCCACGCCGACGACCAGCTCCACGTCGGCCGCGCCCTCATCAGCCTCCGTCGTCAGGTCCTTTCTGAGCACATTCGCGAGCGCGCACGCTGCCTGCGGCCCGGGATGGCGCCCCGGACCAGACGTAGCGCCGCCCGCGCCGCCGGCGCCAGCGCTGTCATTTCCGTCGCCCCCGCGCCCGCCCGATGCCCGTCCCTGTCCCTCGAACGTGCCCGCATCAGCGATGGCGCCGAGAGCGCGCGCGCGCGTGAGCGCGCGGGCGAAGCCCATCCCCGGGTCGTTGCCTTGTCTCACAGGCACGATCATTGCAAGCATCGCGACGCCGAGGAGGGAGGCGCCGACGATGGCCACGCCCACGAGGAGGCGCGCTCGGCAGCGGCGCGCCCCCGCCGCCGCCGCCGCCGCGCTGGC
>RQSC01000005.1:163877-192521 GCA_013416795.1 Prasinococcaceae sp. CCMP 1430
GCTGCGGCGGCGCGTCCCGCTGGCCCGCCGCCCGCGCGCGCGCGCACTCAGCGGCGCGCTGATGAGACGCTCATCCTCGCTCCGCACGTCCCCTCGAGAGCGAAACCCGATCGGTGGGTGCCCCTTCGTTTTGCCAGTGGCGAAGAGGCACCGACGATTCCCATCAAAATGGAGACCCTGTCACCCTGACCTGAATTGCGGAGCGTGCTTGACGCTGGCAGCGATGGGGTCGAGATCGAGGGTCACAGGGGCCGCTCCTCCGCGCCGAGCCGGCTGGCCCACAGGAACGTGTTCTGGAGGCGGGTGCGCAGCCCCTGTCAGCGCGAGCGACGTGTCTCTCCGAAGGCGCGCAGGCGTCCGAGTGTGCGTGCGCGTGCGTGAGTGTGTGCGCGCGCGTGCGCGTGCGCGCGCACCTGGTAGCCGTGCGCCTGCACCTCAACAATGTCCATCGACTTGTCGTCTGCGACCATGCCAGCGAGGAGGTGTTCAGACCATCGTCCGAACCTCTCCTTCAGGTGGTGCCTCGGAGGGCCTCGCCACGTGCTGGCTTTCACATTGCGGGAGACCCACTTGCCGCGTGCCGTAACTTCGCGAGCGGCAAACGTGTGCTCACCGATGGTGAACGTGCGGCCGCGCGCGTCGTCGGCCTGTGCGGCCGGGAGGCAGCAGGGCTTGAGCGCGAGGGCGAGGGCGGTGTCCGGGCAGCTGGCGCGCGCGTGCGCGTGAGTGTTGGCGGGGGTGTCGCGTTGCGTGTCAGTCGCGTCACGAGCGCGCGCACGCACGCACGCAAGCGATGCGCGCGGCGTGCGATAGGCGCACGCACTTGTTGAACAGATCAACCGCCCGCAGCGCGAGCGTGCCGCACAGGTGCACGCCGAGGATGAGTGTGGGTGCGGCCCCGCACACGCGCTCGCCGAGGTCCCGCAGCTGCCTTCGCTTCTTGAGATTCTTCTTGGTGATGTCCAGCCGAATCGGGTAAGCGCCGCGCACGGGTTGCAGGCCCCTTCCGCCGCTGCCACTGCCTCCTCCCCCCGCGCCTTCCGCGCCATCCGCGGGGTCGGCGTTGTACGCCTCGCCTGTCTGCGGGTTGCTGCCTGTGATGTGCTCGATGGAGATGTGTTGAGGGCCCGGCGCTGCGTGCATCGGCGGGAAGGCCGAGTCGACGAGCACGATGCGCGACACGCGCGACGCGGGCAGCATTTCCGACAGAAACATGGCGAGGTAGCCCTTGCCGCTAGCGAGGTCGAGCACCTGGAGCTTGCCCCGTCCCGCCAGCTCCGGGTCTGCGGCAGCGGCCTCGACCGCCTGCGCGCAGCGCCGCAGCACGGGCAGGTACTCGCACAGCTCCTTGAGCATCTTGGTGCCGCCGCGCTTGTCGCGCTTGGTGAGCCGGCGCCAGAGCGCGCTATCACCGGCGTAGCGCGCGCGCCAGGCGACGATGGCGCGGACGCCGGCGTCGATCTCAGCCGCGTACTCTTCGCGCACCTCGACAGAGAGGAGAGACTGGGATTTGGGAGTGCGTGCATGTGTACATGGGTGCGGCACGCGTGCGTGTTAGCGATACAGCGTCGTGTGAGCGCCTCACGCGCAAAAGAGTACGCCCACACGCACCTCGAGCTCATCGTACATCCACTGCACATCGTATGGCTCAGCGCTGCCACTGCCCGCCGCCGTCGCACCGGCGGCACTGGCGTTACCAGCGGCGGCACGCGCTGCCGCGCTGGCGTGCTTGGGTGCCTTAGGGAGGCCTGCTGCGCGTCTCCTCGAGATGCCCCCCGCCGCCAAGATCGAGCACCTACTCGGGCGTGAGCTCGTGTGAGCAGGTGATGCTCGCGTTGAGCTGGTAGCGCCGAACCGCGCGGCGAGCGGCGCCACGCGGGGTGCGAGCGGTGTCCGCACAGCAAGCGCAGCCATCGTCGCCGCAGGCGCGCGCGCCCGTCGAGTGGCTCTGGCTACGCGCGAATTGTCGAGCGCAGTCCAAAGCTACGGTATGACTGAACTGGAGGCGCGCGCTTGTCCGCGCGCGCTGTGGCGCACACGGGCGCCAGCGCCGTTGACGGTGCCAGTGGTCAGCGCCCGCGCCCACGCCCACGCCCACGCCAACGTCTACGCCCGCGCCGACCACGGCGACGGCCAAGGCACGTGCTTTGGGTACATCAAAACGCATCCTCCCAAAACCCCAAGTGAAAACGCATACATTTTGATGTGAGGTGAGGTAGAGGTCTACTGCAAGGGAAAAGTAAGTTCAAAAAACAACCTTCGCGAGGTAGGAAACACGCATCCCAGACAGTCGCCACGGCCGCGCAGCAGGCGCGGCCGCGAGGCTTGAGGCGCCACGTGTGAAGGGTTGGGCAGCGTCAGACCTCCGCCGTCGCGTCGGGAGCAGCAGCCACCTGCTCCGTGTCGCGTCTCGCGGCATGCCACAGGACGATGTACGACACTGGCACCTCCTGCTTGCACACGGGGCATGCCACGGCCTCCTCGCCGCCAACGGACCGCCGACGCGCCGCCATCGCCCACCCCGTGAGGCACGAGGCGTGCACCGCGTGGCGGCACGGCAGTATAATCGACCAACCCGCGTCAGGATCCGCCAAGGCATCGCCCTCTTCGCTCGCGCAGCCGTCGGTGTCGGCGGCAGCAGTGGCCGGCACTGACCCGTTCGGTTCTGTCCCGTCGGCGGCAGCGGCTGTTTCGGGGCTGCTGCGCTCGTCCGCACGTTCGTCCACTGGCACCAGACACACCGGACACTCCTCGTTGAAACACCGGGCGCGCGGGCGCGCTTCAACGACGGTCGCATCGCCGCCAGCGTTGTCATCAGCACCGGGCCCTGCGAGCAGGGCGGCGGTTGACGAATGGTTTCCTTCGCGCGCCGCCTTCAGAGCGCGCCCATCGGAGTCCCGCGCACCCTCGCTCAAAAGGAAAGCCACGAGGGGCTTGTGGCCGCCCATGCAGGCGAGCTCGAGCGGCGATTTAGTGTCCTCGCGACCCTCGCCTGTTGCGGTGTTAGCCGTCGGCCGTCCTTCAGCATCTGTCGCCGCCGCAGCAGTTACCACCACCGCGCGCGGTGACGGTGGGTCGGTACCAGGAGAGGGCTCGGTACCATCTGCAGTGGTGCTGGCATTTGCCTCGCCGTTCTTCAGCCCATCAGTATCACTGGCAGCAGCAACGTCTATGGCCGGTGCCTCGGCATCGATGTCGGCCCCCCTCGCGATGACCAGGTACTGCGCCTCAGGGAGAAATCCCTTTGCGGCGCACAGGGCCAAGGCGGTGCTTGCATTCTCCATCTTGACGAGCCTGATACGCTCCTTGCCGTCGGCGCCCCCCTCGGCAGCGAGGCGAGCGTAGATGCCGTCCGCACTAAAGTCGCTCAGCTCGCCACCGACGTGCTCGCTGAGCGCCTCGAGGCCCTCCGCTGTGCGAAGTGGCGCCGCCATCCCAGAGGGAAAAGTGCTGGACGCGAAAGAGAGCGACTCGCCGGCGGGATCGATGATGGGGTAGACCCTCGCGCCTCGCCTGCCGCGCCGTGCTCGCGACGCCCGCCTGCGCTCCGCGCGTCGGCGCGCCCTGCGCTGCGCGCGTCGCTCGTGCATGCATTTCTGCGCGGAGATGAGGCGCGCACACCGATCCAATAAGGTTGGCAAATTTTAGTGGTCAGCCACTCTGTGGTGGGACACAGGGACAACGCGCACGACTTGCGGCGCATGCGGATTGTTTGAGCGCAACGTACCTTGAAGCACAGACATACGGCCGCGATGATAATAGGCCCGACGATGATTGCGACCACGATCACACCCGCCAGGCCGACGAAGCGCAGCCACTGGCTGTTCCCTCCGCAGCCGTCACAGCCCTGGCACTGCTTGTAGACGCACTTGTTATACGGCGCCTTGACGTTCGCGCACTCCGACCAGCAGTTGGTGCTGTGCGTCGGATCGGGTTCGGGGTCGGAGCTTGACTTGTTATGCTCGACGTCCGAGGCTGACGTGTTGACAGGAATGTGTTCGGGTGCCGGAGGCGTTGTGTGTTTGTTCGTAGGCCTGTAATGCCCGAACCGATGGAGTAGCGTCCGAGAAGTATGCGTCGCGGCAGCGGTGTGCACCATACTGTCGGCGACATGTGGAATAGCATGCTCTGTGTGCAAATGCCCCGACGTAATTGCAAGGGTGCCGTTGCCATCTCGCCTGCTGCTGCTGCTGCTGCTGCTGCTACTACTATTGAAGTTGTGGGCACCCGGCCACGCATCGAGCGAGGCGTCCCTGATGCTCCTAGGCGCCAGCGCGAGGATCACCCACAGCGCTGCACTCATGCCAAGTAGCTGTGCGCCGAGCAGCGCGCTCAATGGGGCGCGCCGCGCCTGGCGCGCCGCCAGGTGAGCCCGCTGGTAACCATGGCGCTCCCCCCCAGGTGGCGGCGCCGGCGCGAACGCGCCCGCGCGCGCCGCCCACCAACTGACGCGGCGGGCGACTCTGGTGGATCAAAAAGGTGGTGTCTTAGTAGGGAAGCGCTCCAGCGTACAGCCAGCTACAATCTTCCCGACCGATGGTACATCGCCGCACTCCTTTCTTTCCACCTCACATCACTGAGCAGCGGCAGGCGGGCGCAGCCGGGTCTGGTGCTACGCTCACCTGGGTGCGCTTCCCACCGTGGACTCTGTCCTCCGCGCTCGGCTGGTGCGCGCGGATCTCCACCCCCGCCTTGACGGCGGAGGGGAAAATGACTGCCGGCATGTGCACGTACGAAGTGAGCGCGTTGAGCTTCGACGAGAGCACGATCTGGGGGGTGTCGTCGCCCTCGGCCGCCAGCACTTCGTCCAGGGCCTCCATGAGCGTAGCGTTCGCCGAGCGGCCACCCCGCATGCTGCCGCTGGTGCTGGAATCGTCCGTCAACGACAGCAGCACTTTGCTCATCCTGGCCCCCACAGAAATGCCGCGGCTCCGGGAACGAGCGGAGTCGTCGGCCATGTGCGGCAGCGCGGGCGGTTTCAGGTCGATGACCACCAGCGTCGTGTCGTCGCGCGGGCCGTTGGTTGACTTGACGGACTTGCGCAATAGGCGCTTCGCGCAGCGGTCGGCGCTCAGGTGCCGCCCGAGCTTGACCACGTCGTCGCCACCCATGGTATCCCAGAGCCCGTCCGAGGCGACGACCAGGCGGCCACCCGTGCAAGGCGAGAGAGCGGTCGCAAAGAAGTTAGGCTCGCACGGCATGAAGCTCTTGTCCTCTGCGTGCCCCCACACGTCCCAGTCGCCAATAGAACGGCTGCAGCACATCCCGCCGGGCCACACCCTCAGCGGACCCTTCGGCCCGCCGCTCGGCCCCACCTGCATCTGTGCGACGCGCAGCCCGCCCGCCGCTTTCACGCGCGTCGACTCGGCGTCTTCGGGGACAGTGAAGTTGTGCTCCTCCGTCACCTGGACCACGCCCACCGCCGGACAGTGCAAAAATCGCGCGTCGTTGCTCTTGTCCTTGGTGGCGGCGATCGAGCGCAGCATCAACGTGGAGAAGTGTCCGCTTGCGAGGGTGTCGGTCACCGCTGTGTTCGGGCGCACGCCGCGAGAGGACTTGTCGAGGACTATTTGGTCCTCGATGCTGCTGGCAGAGCCGCCGTCGACGCTGTTTGCGTCGAGGTCCTCGTCTCTATTGCCTTTCCCTGTACTCTCATTATCTCCGTCGTACTCGCGACCACCGTCGACGATCGCGCGAGGCGAGGGCGGCGGGGTCCCGGGTCGGTCCGGGCAGTAGGTGTCGAAGTCCTCGGACGCGTCGGTGGTCATCGTGATCGTCGAACCTGTGGACCACACGCGCTTGGTGGTCACTCCGAGCCCCTGCGAATCGATTGATGTTTGCGCAGACATGTACTCGGTCTGGCTGAGCCGCACGTGCTCTCGCAGGACCTCGAGCGTGAGCTTCACTCCACAACCGCTGCCTTCGCCCTCCCCGTCGCCGCCGTCCGCCAGCGCGTCCTCGGGTATCGAGAAAGTGGCACCGTGAAGCGAGGTATCTAGAGACGGCGGCGGCGACGTGGTCGTGTGGGGGCTGTCCTCTTTCCTCTGCACGCTGCTGCTGGTGGTACTCGGCGCATCTGTTGGGGCAAATATGTCGGTGTCGAGGTAGCCTCTGCTGTCGCCCACGTTGCACACGAGGACGTTCCAGCCCTGGATCACGACGAGCGTGAGCGTGGAACCACCGCCCCAGCCGAGCGAGCAGTACTTGCGATGTAAGTACACGACCGCCTTGCGCACAGCCTCGCGGTCGGTGGGCGGCGCGCCCTTGCAGTGCGCCTCGAGCGCCTTCATCAAGTTCAGCCGCAGGAAGTCTGCGCACTTCCAGCCGTTGTGACCGTCAAAAATTGCGAACACGTGGAAGAGCCTCCTCGCGATGTCCTGTGCGGCCTCGGGGCTCTTTCTCGCTGTATTGGCGATGTGCGGCTTGACCTCCCACGCGCCGTCGGCGTTCTCCTCGAGCGCCACCTCGTACGCCCCATCGCCCGTTCCGGCGGAAGCGCCGGCGCTGGGGCTCGCACGGCGCGCGAGCATGAGCGGCATGAAAAGGAAGCGGTCCTCGCCTTTCAGGTTGGCCTGCCGGCACGACGCAAACACGTTCGGTTGCGTCTCTAGCATTTGGCGGGAGGCGACGTGCGCCCCGCCCACCGCCATCACCGCTGGGCCCGCCGCCGATGCTGGCGGCGCCGCCGCTCGCAGACCCCAAGCGGTGCGCGCACGCGCGTTGGCCTCGCTGCTCTTCGCGCTCGCGCTGCAGGCGCGCGCCGCGGGCGGCGAGCTGCGCGCGTGGCGGGCAGGCGGCGTCGACGTGGTCGTCGAGGGAGGCGGCGGAACGAGCGGGGGCAATGGTGATGGTGACAGCGACGGGCCGGATGAGGTGCGCGCGCGCACGCACACGCAACCTGTGTGTGCACACGCTGACGCACGCACGTACGCGCACACGCGCACGCGAACGTGTGAGCGCTGACTGGCGGCGCGTGCATACGCGCACAGGACGCCGTCGAGGAGGTCCTCGTCGCCGTGTTTGCGCGCTCGCCGCCCGGTGCGCCTCCGGGGGCGCCGCCCGCGACGGCGCACCGCGCGCTCGCGCGGCGCACGCCGCGCGCAGTGGCGCCGCAGCCTCAGCGCTCCCCCGCCCCGCACGATGTTGCCACGCGCGCCCCGCACTTCCAACCTCCCTCTGCGCACCTGCTAAAGCTGGCCCCAATCGACCTGACGCCATCCCACCAAGAAAAGCTTAGACTGCTCAGCAAGCTCAGGTGTGTTTCTCGCCAACTATCTCAGTCAGCCCCAAGTCTGCCAGTCACCGCAGGCTCCAAATTCCAATCCGCCAATCATTGCGCGGGCTCAAAACCATTGTCGCCTGGCGGCGACTGCGTTGGAGATCGCGGCAATGCATCAACAATCGGAGTCAACGGTCCTTTTTTTTTTTTGCGGCGCGCGTTCGGATCGTGCGCCGCGTTTCTCCGCTGGGGCACGTGGTTGGGGGCGCGTGTCCTCCTCCCGACCGCTCAGGCGCCCAAGAGGGCCGGGGCGTCGCGCGACGGCGGCCGCACGACCGCCCAAAGGGGCCGAGACAGCACCCCAGAAAAAAAGTGAATGGCATCGCCCGATCTGGCGGGTGGGTCCAGTTCGTAACGACGTTACGTGATTGCGCCCGTCTTTGGCAGCGCGGCGATGTGCATCTCCACGCTGCTGCGGCGCGGCCGGGAGGCGCGCGCGCCCTCGAGGACGCCATACGCTCGCTCGCCGAGGAGCTGGCAGGGCGGAGGCGATGGCGGGGCGCGGGCGCGCGTCAGACGCCGTCGCGAATGGCGCGCAGCTACGGGCGCGCTCGCGCACCCACGCGACAGACGCCGCGCCTGACCGCAGCAACGTACCCTCCTCGACCAGCTTGAGCGCGACGCCCGGCCACATCTGATCCAATGCTTCCACCTTCTCCACCGCGCGCAGTGATTCCTTCAGCGCCTCCACCACGAACGCGCGCGACGCCCGGCCGGCCGGCGTGCTCTCGGGCGACACGCGGCGCGCCTCGCTGTGCGGCTTGGGCGCAGCGCGCAACCGCATGGTCGTCACACGCGCAAACATCGCCTTGGCCCTCGAGCGCTCCGCAGCTGTGACCGCGGACCCGTTGAGCACCGTGAGCGAGGGCAGGCAGTGAACGGTATACATGCGGAAAGCCTTCAGCGCGACCACCGGGTTCTGTCAGGAGAAGGCGGGGTGCCAGGCACGTCACAGGCGAGCTCGGGGTCAGCGCGCATGCTCCACGCGCGGGCGCGCGGGCGCGGGCGCGGGCGCGCGCCGCACACGCGCGGGCGAGGACAACTCCGCGAGTCTCTCACTTTTGCATCCACCTCGAGCGCCTTGAGCTCGCTCAGCGCTGCCAGCACATCCACCTGGGCCAGCGAGCGCACGTCACACTCGCCAATGCGTAGCTCCGCCAGGTCGGGCATGCGCCGCAGCAGTGGGAGCAGTGACGAGCATACGCTCGCCCAAGGCACCAGCTCCAGCGAAACACACGTCACTTCGCGCTGGTGCGCCTCGACGCCCACCGTCAAGGCGGGACCGTCTCCGTACAACACCAGCCTTGAGGCCACGCCGCTCACCTGCTGAAGCTCGGCGAGGCCAACCGGCGCGTTCGCGCGCGCCTGTGCGCTCGCCGATTCTCGGCCGTTTGGCGCGGGTTCGTCCTGCTCGCCTCTCATTGCCGCTGCCCACTGCCTCGTGATCGCCTCAAGGTCCTGGTCACGCTGCGTCTTCCTCTCAGCCGCGCCGGACTGCTCACCGACGGCAGCCCGGTCCTCCTCGGTGACGGGCACAAGGTCGAGCGTCTGCAGCCAGGGTACCTTCGCTACGATGGTGGATCTGTAGAGATCCTTCTGCGCAGCTACGACCGCGGGATTGCCTTCGAGTGCCAGCTCCGTGAGCTTGGCGCACTCTGAGAGCACATCGGCGTCGCTGAGCGACTCGATGCGATTGTGGCTCAGGAAAAGACGCCGCAGCATGGGCGGCAGGCGGCGATGCGCTGCCGACGCGCCCTCATTGCAAGGCGCCAAGCCCTCGATGACGTTGCGCCGGAGATTGAGCTCCATGAGAGAGCGAAGGCTGCGGATGTTCTCCACCTCGCGGATGGCGTTGCCTGCCAGGTTGAGGACGCGCAGCTGGTGCAGCTGGTCGAGCCCCTCGATGCGTTGGATGCGATTCGAGTGCAGGTCAAGCACGTCCAGCTTGCGCAGCTGGGACAGCCCCGAGATCGCCTGGATGCGGTTGCGCCCCAGCATCAGCACGCGCAGCAGCGGCACCGCCTCCAGCCCCGTGATCTCCTCCAGCGCGTTTGAGTACAGGTCAAGGAAGACAAGATTCGGCAGCGCGCGGAGCCTGCTGATGGAGCGGATGGCATTGTGCTGGTAGTTGAGCAGACGCAGGCGCTCCTCGCCCTCGAGGACGCAGCACTCGCTCAGGTTGCGCTTGTCCAGGTTGAGCCGCTCCGGCGCGGCGTCCCTGCTCTGTCGCGCGCGAACAACAACGGGCGTGGCCACCGCGAGGGGGCTCTCGGCAAACAGCACGCCATCGTCCGGACGCAGTGTCGGCGAGTAGTTGCGTGGCAGCACGAGCGAGCGTAGGACGCCCGCTTCGCTCAGGGCCTGGCGCAGCTCCATGCCTGCCGCCTCCTCTGTCGCAAACGCGTCTGCGGCGGCACCGCCGAGAGAGTCAACGGCAACGGTCTCGAGCCCCCTGTCCGCGGTCTTGCCGGGACGCGGACACGGCAGCGTGCCACGCTGCTGCTCTTGGTGCTGCGCTGTCGATTGCCGCACTCCGCCGGTCACACTTTGAACACTCCTGCTGCGTGGCGTTGCTCTCGACCGGGCGCTACTGGGGTCACTCCGTACCCGCCTGAACCTCCGTTGGGAGCCGCCCTCGCACGCGTACCTGTCCGTTGTGCCTGCCGGCGCTGCCGCCGCGGACAAGTGTAACGAGCGCCTCAACAGCGACTGGGAGCGATCCTGCATCTCCCCAGGAGCCAGGCTGCCACCACCATTGCCACCATTGCTGCCGCCGCCGCCTGTATCCGCACCGATCGAGTTCGTGTCAATGCCCGTGCTGTACCCGAGCTTCCGACCTTGCACGGAGTACATCGCCGCTGCGGCTTCCATGCGAGAGCCCCAGGAGTGGCCGCGGAGCTGGGGCGCTGGCCCTGGCGAGGGCACGAGGCGCTTCGGTGGCAACGCCGTTGACACCTTTGACGCGCGCATGAGCCTGCCTGCAGCGCTCGCCGATGGTGCGCGAACGTACTTTGCCGCGGAGGCGCGCGCGAGCGTGTGGGCAGGCGCTGACGCCGGCGGCGGGCTGCTTGACCTCCGCGGACCGCCCCTCGCGGCTGCCGTCGCTGCAGCGGCAGCGGCCGCGTCCGCCGCCGATGCTGCTGCCATCCAGTGCTCGCCGAACTCGCGCAGTGCCGATGGCGAGCTGCGAGATGGGCTGGGTGGTGGCCGCCCCCCGTTGGCCGCCCGGCGCGACATCCTCGCGCTCCCCAGCTGGCAACAAGGCTGGCGCAGCGCGGCACGGCGCTGCGCTGCGCGGCGCTGCGGCACGGTTTCGGCACACGCGCGCCCGCGAGGCCTTCCCACGCGGCGGCGCGAGGCCTCTCGCGCGCCGTCGAAGTCGCCTTGGGTGGCGGCGGCCGCGGCCGCCTTTGCCGCCGTTCGCGCCGCTGCGCGCGCGGGCGATGTGGTGCAGTTGTTACGAGGCGCGCCAAATCCCCGACCCACCAGAAAACGCTCAATTGCGCGAGCGCGGCGCGGTCGCCGCCACACGGGGCACGCGACGCGACGGTGCGGTGCTCTCTGCTCGCCCCCCCACAGGCGCGCTCGCCCCCCCACAGGCGCGCTCGCCCCCCCCCCCCCCACCCCCCTTCGTTTCGCCCACACTCTCTCTGCCCCCCGACCGGGCGTCCCACCCAGCGCCGCACCCGCTCAGCGCATGGCCCACACGCCGATGGACGCTGCTGTCGCCGCGGGTGATTGTGATGGTGATGGCCATGACACGGGCGGCACGAGAGGCGCGGCAGACAGGCCAGGCGCCGAGGCCTCGGCGAGCGCGGGGAGGCGCGAGGCGCGCTTGGCGGCGCGGGAGAAGGCGCGGCGCGCGACGCGTGAGCGGCGGCGCATCACGGCGCGCGACGCCGCGGCGGCTCGGCGCTCAGACGTCGCTGCGCGCCGCGAGCGCGGCGACACAGAGGATGCGCAGGAGAGGGCCGCGCGATACGCGGCCACATCTGCTCGACATGCCGCACGCGAGAGGCGGAGGCTAGTCAAGGAGACGCTCGCGGCCCCGTGGTCTGACGGCGGCGCGGCGGGCCTGCGCGTGGCAATCGAACTTGGATGGGAGGACACGATGAATGAGCGAGAGCGCGCGTCGCTCTCAACGCAAGTCACGCACGCGTACGGTAGCGTGCTCAGGCGCTGTGCGGAGGAGCGCCTCGCGCCGCTGCGCATGGCTCTCACTGGCTGCGCTCGAGCTGCCGACACGCTGGCGCGCATCGACAAGGCCGGCGGTGCAGAGAAGTGGCCAGTGCCGAGGTTGGAGCCGTCCTTCGCAGAGGCGCTGCCGGCAGTGTGCTCGCCCGCAGAGGACGGAGCCGCGAGAGGAACTCCCGTCAGGATCGTCGTCATGTCCCCCGATGCGGAAGAGCCTCTGCGCGAGGTCGCGAAGGACGCTGTGTACGTCGTAGGGGGGCTCTGTGATTACAAGCGCTCGGTGCAGACCACACTCAACGGCGCGCGAGCGAGCGGTGTGTGTGCGCGGCGGCTGCCGCTGGCCGAGACGCTGGGCGCCAGCGTGCCGTCGGTCACTATTCTGACAGTCGACCAGTGCGTGGCGGCGCTTCACCTCGCTCACGCCAATGGCGGCGACTGGGGCGCCGCGCTGCGGGCTGCGCTGCCGCAACGCAAGCTGCGGGCAGTCGAAGCGCCCTCGGCGGTGAGCGGGGCCGCTGCTGACGACAAGGCCGCATGACGCCGGTCCATGGCGTCGGCCCACGGCTGTGCCCCTGTTGTACGACTTTGTAATAGTACGTGTACATGCCCTTACCAAGTGTCACAGCTTTTGCGCGGCCGACTACTCGTACTGTATGGCCACCTCCTTCAGGTTGCCGACCTTGTTGGGGGGCCAGTACCGAAGCGTGGCATGCCCGAGCACGTTTTCGAGCGGCACGGGACCCCACACGTGCGAGTCGTAGCTGTTGTTCCTGTTGGGAGGACGCACGCGCGGGGAGTCAGACACGGCGAGTGCGCGTCCGAGAGAGGAGGGCGAGGCGGGGAAGAGTCAGGCGCGGCGTGCGCGGCGGCGCACATCGCTCGCTCGCGCTCTCGCGCGCTGCGGGCACGCGCACAGAGCGCTCGAGCGCTCACCTATTATCTCCCATCACGAAAATCTGGCCCTCCGGGACCGTGTACTCGACCATTTCGTAGGTGGGCTTCTCGTTCGTGAATGGCTCGTCCTGAGGCACGCCGTTCACGTACAGCAATCCGTCGTGCACGCGCACGCTGTCGCCGCCGGTGCCGACGACGCGCTTGATGAAGACCTCGCCCGCGGGGTAGCCGCGCTCCTGCAGCGCCTCGGGGGCCTTGAATATGATCACATCGCCGCGCGCGGGCGGGCGCTCGAACCTGTACGTGATCTTCTCGGCGAAGATCCTGTCGCCCACGTCGAGAGTGGGGTACATGCTGAGACTGGGGATGAAGCGCGGCTCCGCCACCAGAGCGCGCACGCCCAGCGAGATGCCGAACGCCCACAGCACCGTCTGCACGTCGTCAAGGTTCAGGCGCAGGTCCTCGGGCACCCATTCGGGCCAAGGAAATTCGCCCTCGTCGCCCTCGTCCTCGTCGACGGAGGCCGCGCCGTCGCCGCCGCCGCCCCCCTTGCCGCCCTCGCCGCCGGCCGCGCGCGGGCGCACTCGCGCGCCGCCGCCGCTCGCCGCCGCTGCTCGCCGCAGCGGCAAGGTGCGCGCGCGATGGCAGCCGCCATCACTGCCACCGCCACCGCCACTGCCTCGTGCGCGTGTCGCACGCGCCTCTCCCCCCCCCCCCCTCTGCTGCGCGCGCGCACCGTGTGGCGGGGTGCAGCCCAAAGACCTGCCGCCGGCGGCCCGCTCGAGCGACATCCACCGCGCCGAGGCGTGAGGTGGTCAGGGAAGATACGAACCCTAATCCGGGAATTACCCCAATGCGGCCCTAACGCGAACCCTAACGAGGCCCTCGCGCGGGTTGGGTTGATCATGTTCAGGCCTCGCACTGCCGAAACACAATCTATCTGCAGAGCAACCGACGGCACCATCGAAATGATGCTCGGACACGTCGCTAGATTTGATGTCAAAACAAGGAGTCGCTCTACACCGGATCCTCACACGCACGTGTGGTTGACAGCAGTCGAGCGAGGCGACCGTACGCATGAAACTCGCCGAAACCAAAAAATTGAACTTTGCGATTCGTTCGCCGCAGCCGCGCACGCGGGGCAGGAGGGCGTCGCTGAGGTGGACCATGAGGTCGGCGAAGGGGGGGGGGGATGCGGCACATGGTGCGCGCTGCGCGCCGCGCCGTCTCCCCCCTCTTCTGGCTGGCTCGGCGCGGCGCCGCGCGGCGCCGCACGCGTAAGCGTTTGCCGTCGGCGGTATCTTGCGACGCCCGTTTGGGCAGCGCGGCAGCGGCAGCTGGGAGCGCCTGGAGGCACGGGCGATGCCGGGGGACGCCGCCCCAGCGCCGGCAAAGGAAGCTGCGCTGAACCTCGGGGCGCTGGCGGCCGGCGGGGGCGGCGGTGCAGGCGGCGTGGGCGGCGGCGGAGCAGGCGGCGAAGCGACGGCGCCAAGCGGCGGGGGTGGCAGTGCGGCTGGGCCAAGCAGCGATCAGGCAGGCGGCGGTGCGCCAGGCGAGGGCGAGGATGTCCGCTCTGGAGATGACGCGCGCGAGGGCGCACTGGGCGGTGAGGGCGGTGGCGAACCTCGCGGCGCCCCCTCGGGGGGCGCTGGTGCCGAAACGCTGGAGGCCGACGCAGCAGGTCCATCAATTGAAGCTGCGCCGGTGCTGACGAGAAAGCGGGCTCCGAAGGAGCTCTTCATCGCCAAGGACGGCGCTGCCGAGGATGGCAGCACTGACGAAAGCGAGAAGAAGAAGCGGATGCTCAAGCTAAACCGCGCCGCGCAGATCCGGTACCGCGCTCGGCGCAAGCTCAAGGAGCAAGAACTGAAAGACGGCCTAAGCGAGCTACAGAGTGCGCGAGAAGAGCTCGTCCATAACAAGGCGCTAGTGCTGGGCCTGACGCAGCGGAATGCTGCCCTGGGGCGCGCGCTCACAACAACGCTGGCAGAAAACGCGACGCTGCGGACCATGGTAGCAAACCTGGTGCCAGGAATTTTTGGGGAGCAAGCGGCGACGGCGAATGTAGCCGATCCGAACCAGTGGCTCGCGCTTGGCCTGGGCTGGGCCGTGCCGGGGCAGCCGCAGCCGCAGCTAGCACAGCAGCAGCAGCAATCGCCGCAGCAGCAGCTCCAACTGCTGCTAGGCGCTCAGGCGGCTCAGCCTGGCGGGCTCGGAGCGAATCAAGCTGAGGTGCCGCCAGCGAACCCGCTCGTACAAACAACCCCGTACCCTCTGGTGCAGCCAGCGCCAGCGAGACCACCCGGCGCATTCAACGGGGCGGGGGGGCTGCTGCCGACTCAAGGGCAAGGTTCATCCCAGCTCCAGCCGACTTTGCAACCGAGTCTTGCCCTCACCGACTACCACACTGCCGCTACCGACGCGCGGCAAAGCGGCCGTGGTCGGCGTGGCGACGGGGAGGATGACCGTGGTCAAGGTGACCATGGTCGCCCATCGCGCTGACGGGGCCGGGAACGCTCGGCCTGGCGGCTTGGCGAAGTGGACGACGGCTGCAATGACCCCGTTCTTGTCAGCACAGCATGAGCAATTCTTGCTCTTGCTATGCAGGAAACTCGCACGCGGTAGACTCTGGTGGGGGCTAGCCAGCCAACAAGCTGGTGCGCGTACATCTCCGGGTATTCTACCACCTAGAAGCACTGCAGAAGTAGGAGCTAGCTGAGCTGCAGCTGGCTCTCGCTAGACTCTACTAGCTCTAGACTACAGCGGCAGCGTAGCACGTCGTCACTGTTGTACCGTCTGGTGACACGACCTGCTCGCGGGTCCGTCTGCCCATCCTCGTTGTAGCGTCGTCGACGACGCGTGTCGAGCATGGACGTGAATTTCATGGACCACGGAGATCGGACGATGGCCGGCGTGCAGTTCGCCTCCGCAGTTTTTTTTTTTGCGCGCGCATTTTCTGCACCGTGCCTTTGCGCGCGCACGCGCAGCCGGCCTCATTTTGATTTTCATTGCCCGCTTTCGCTTTCGCTTACGCACCGTGCGGGCCGGGAAACACACTTCCGAAAGCGAAAACTCGGCGCGCACACACTAAAACGCGAACGAAAGATGCGGACGCGGCGGCAGCAATCGCAGGGCCCCCGCTAAAAAAAGAGTGAGCGCGCACCCCTGCATGCACCCGCTCGCTGCAAGGGCGCCACACGCGCGCCGCCGGGCAGGCCCCGGGGGGGCGGGTGGGAGCGCTCGGCAAGACCGCGCGCGCCTCTTCGGCCGTCACCAGGAACGGGCTCTTCTCGAAGACGTTGCGTGGCTGCGCGGCGCGCTCTGTGCGCGCGGGGGTGAGTTGGGGGCAGGGGGCGGGCGGCTGCCGCGCGGGGCGTGGCCGCGCGGCGGCTGTTGCTGGGGAGGACGCGGCAGCAGGAGCGATGCCGGATGTGGTGGTGCTGGACGACAGCAGCGACGACGAGGTCGTGCATGACGCCTCCGCTGCCGCACCACCTGCGAAGCGCTCGCAGCGCGGCGGGCGTACCGTAGGCGCGGGCGGGGGCACCGCCGTGGCTGCGGCTTCGGGCGCTGGCGCCTCAGCGATTGTCATAATCGACGACGACGACGACGGCGACGACAATTGCGGGATGGCCCCTGGGGGGCGGCGCACGAGCAGTGGCGGCAGTGGCGGCGGGGGCGAAGCGAGTGCGGGAGCGAACGCGCGATGCGGCACCGGTGCTGCCCGTCAAACGCCATGCGCCGCCTGCGGTGCCTTGGACGTGTGCTACAAGTTCCGTGGTTGCAAGCAGGGTCACTCGTGCTGCGCCATCTGCTCGCTCGGCGCACTCAAAGGGCAGATAGAGGGCTTGACGAGTGCAGGTGAGGTCGATGGCCTCGACGACATCCTAGGCGGTACCAAGCCACTTTTGAGGTGTCCTGTCGAGGGATGCGCCGGGGTGGCGTGTGCTGCTGATGTGGCTGCTGTGCTTCCTGCGCTTGCATTGCGCGACTTGGACGTGTGGCTGCTCAAGAACGCCGCACCCGTCCTCTCGGCGTCGAAAGTGGCTTGTTACTGCTTTGCCCTCGAGGCTGTGTGCGGCACCGGTGCTGTCATGAGCGGTACGAGCAGTGAGCTGCCATCCGCGCCGCAGCAGAGCGCCCCGGCCGGCGCGGCGGGCGACGGCAAAAGCAAGGGCAAGGCCAAGGCCAAGGCCAGCGGGGGCAAGGCTAAGGGGAAGCTGGCGGCTGCTGCGAGCGCCGGTCACCCACCCTTTGATGTCAATGGCATGTGGGCGGCGATGTTCGGTTTCGCATCCGGTGGCGCGCACCCGCATGATCCCGTGGATGGCACTGGGTACGGCGGCAGCAGCCGCGAGACGTGCATGGGCAGCTCCGCGACGAAAAAGGCCGCCGAGCGTGCGAGGCGCGACCAGAACAAGTCTGACAAGGAAGCCGCCAAGGTGGCTACCCAGCTTGCCAGGGCGATGGAGGACCCATCGCGCGCCACCCGGAGAGAGTGGGCGAGCATTGCGGCGCACTGCGAGGCTGCAGCTGTGCGGCTTTGCGCGGCACCTGCGCTCGCCAAGCTCCTTGCGGATTGCTCGCTCATGGAAATTGCAGCTGGGCGGCGCGACGCGGTGGTGGCCGCCCTGCGTGTCTGCGACGCGGCCTGCGCCGACCCTGTGCACGTGCGATCGGTGGTGTGGCCTGTTGCTCGCGAAGGCGACGCTGTCAAGCCCTCGCGAGCACTGCTTGAGCACCTGCGCGTGCTGTCAGCGGCCGCCAAGGTCTTGCGTGACAACATGTCCGCTGCGGCCGTGGACAAAACCCTCACGGCGCTTGTCACGCCCGCCGCGCAGGCTGCTGAGAGTGCAGAGGCCGCCGAGCGTCGCTGGCGCGAAGAGGATGGTGCCCTCAGCTCTGAGCTCGCGACCGCGGGGCCCCAGCGCAAGCGCAAGCGCGCTCGCGATGACGAAGCCAAAGATGAGGCGTACAAGCAGGCGCTCGCGTCCTCGCAGTTCGAGCAGGTGCCTCTCATCAAGGGTCACTCGTTCCAGGCAGAGCTGCAAGCCCACAAGCCACGCGGCGGCGGTGGATCGGAGACGGAACGCAAGCGTCAGGCGCGTCTCGCAAAGGAGGTTGCGGCGCTGGCTACGGGCCTTCCGCTCGAGCGACGCTCGGGAATCTTCCTCCGCGTCGACGAGAACCGTCTCGACTGCCTACGCGCACTCATCATCCCGGCACCAGACACTCCGTATGCGTTCGGGTACTTCTTGTTTGACATCGCGCTGCCTGCGGACTATCCGTACAATCCGCCCAAGGTCAAGCTGCTGACCACCGGCGGTGGGCGCTGGCGGCCGAATCCCAACCTGTATGCTGACGGCAAGGTGTGCCTCAGTCTGCTCGGAACGTGGGAGGGACCCAAGTGGGATCCGAAGTACTCTACGCTGCTGCAGGTGCTGATCTCCATTCAGAGCCTGATATTCGTCGAGCAGCCCTACTTCAACGAGCCGGGCTTCGAAAGCATGTCCGCGACCAAGGATGGCCAAGCCGAGGGCGATGCGTACGTGCGCGCGCAGCGTGTGAGCTCCCTGCGGCATGCAGTGCTTCCCGCGCTGCAGAAGCCACCCAAGCATTTCGAGAAGGTCGTCAAGGAGCATGCCAAGCGGAACTACGGCGAGATGCGCCGCACGCTGGAGACATGGTGCAAGGAGGGTGCCGAGGCGGCTGAATCGGGTGCCCGATGGGGCAAGCGAGGAGGTGGCAGCGCGCTCGCGCTGCTCGGAGGTTCCAACCCGTTCGGCTCTGAGGACGAGTTCGCCGAGAGCATCGTAGCGCTCTCGAAGAGCATCACGAGCGCCCTGGACGCGTACATTGCGGGCTGAGCAGGCCGTCCGTGTTGCGGCGCCTCCCTGTAATGCTTCACTCTTGGGGCCGTGTGTACCCCCCCCCAAAAAGAGCGCCCAGACGGATTTTTGCGGAAGCGCCCCCGCGCGGCGCCAGCTTGGAGGCAGCGCGTCGGGGGCGCGCGCGCGCCACAACGCGCACGCGGCGCGGCGCGCGGGAGGTTGGAGGGGCCTGCCCGCATGGCGGCGCGTTCGGATTTTGAGAGAGGGAGAGGGCGCGCGCCCGTGCGTGGGTGCCCCACGCTTCTGGTTGCGCTCCTCGCGGCGCTACTTGTGCTGCTGCTGCCGCGCGGGGGGTGCGCGGGCGCGTACCCGCCGGTCGTGCTCGTACCCGGCGCGGGCGGGACGTACCTGCAAGCGCGGTGGAACAAGACGAGCGTGCCCGCCCCGTGGTGCACACGCATACAGCGCGAGTGGACGGACGTGTGGCTCGCCCTGGACTCTTTCTTTGTTCCCGGCGGCATCACCTGCTGGTCGCAAAACTTCCGCCTGGTGAACTGGGCCAATGGCACGTCCACAAATATGCCGGGCGTTGAGGTCCGGGTTGGCTACACGGGCCGCGATAAGTCCTTCGGTGCGCTAGAGCCTGTGCTGTGCATCGATCCCAGCCTATGCAGGGAAACGGGCTACTTCGCCGAGCTGGCCAGAGCACTTCAGGAACGCGCGGGCCTCGCGCCGGGCGAGACGCTGCTTGCAGCCCCGTACGACCACAGGTACGCGACGGACGCGGATGCGGGGCCGAACGCAGACTGGGAGGTCAATCTGACTGCGCTGGTGGAGCGTGCGAGTCAGAGCCGCGGTGGGGCGGCGCAGAGGGTGGTGCTGGTGTCTCACTCCTTGGGGGGGCTGGCTGTCTTGCACTGGCTCCAGAATCGCACCCAGGCGTGGAAAGACGCATACCTCGGCTCGTGGGTAGCCATCAGCGCTCCCTTCGGCGGGTCTGCCAAGGTTTTCAGAATGCTCGCCAGCGGCGACTCGGACCTCGTGCCAGGCGTGCCGAGCCTCTCGGTGCGCGACGAGCAGCGGACGGCCGAGGCAGAGCACTGGCTGCTGCCGCGCCCGGAGGCGTATGGAACCAAGGTATGCGGCGATGGGCGAGAGGCAATCGGTGTGCTTCGCTCGCTCGCGCGTTCTCGCCGCAGCGCTGACCTCGCTGACGCTCATCGCGCGGATGCGCGCCCGCGCGCGCCTCCGCACTGACGACTGCAAGACGGTGCTCACCGGCCCGGACGGCACCAATTACACCACGAGCTATGCTGACAAGCGAAGGTTGTTCGACGCACTGGGGCTTGGCAATGGCTTTGTCGCTGTGCACGAGCGCGTCTCGCGTCTGCTCGACCTCGAAACTCCGCCGGGCGTCCGTCTGCTCGCGCTGGCGGGTGCCGACCTGAAAACCGAGCAGTCTTACGACTACCGTGGCTCTTCAAAAGGGTGGGATGCGCAGCCGGCAATGACTTACAATGTCGGCGATAGCGTTGTTAGCTCTGCGTCTTTGCGGCTTTGCAAGCAGTGGCCGAATGTCACATACATCGAGTACGCTGGCGTTGACCACACGGCCCTGCTCCAGGATGAGTTCGTGTTCCGCAAGATCCTCAGCGAGCTAGCGCATGTGGCAACACACACGGGATGCCACTCCGCCCGCTTGGACGGTGCCGCGAGCGCAGAATGCTAGCAGTCGTACGAAGCGCGCCAAGGAATGAAGGCCCAGCGCCCTTCGCGCCACAGCGAGCGCGGGTCCGTAAGTTCGTGCGACACAGCACAGTGGATCTTGTACTCTTGAGGTAGACTGCTGTAGACTACTTCGACGTATATTATTTCTAGAAGGCAGCGCCCTCCTCTCAGTCAAGCACGTGCTCTCGCGCGAGCGCGTCGGCCTGCACTTGCGTGGCAGCTTGTGCCGCGAGGACGATCTTCCCCACCACGTTGCCGCCACGTAGGTGCGCGTGCGCGCCGTTCAACCCCTCCTCGCTGAGCGAGAAGACAGAGTCGACCACTGCTTGGTACTCACCGTCCGCCAAGCGTGGGCAAATGTGCGCTGCGACCTCACGCACAAGGCGCGCCTTGTAGCCTGCGTCGCGGCTACGCAACGTGGAAAATAGTATCGATGCACGCTTCGCCAGCAAGGCACCCCCGATGAGCTCGCTGTGCGGGGGAGACATTTAGGAACGGGGCGAGGGTCAGCTCGTTCCAGTTCGCACGCGCTGCGTCCCGAAGAAGGCGAACGGCGCACGCGATCTCACCTCGCCGGAGATGCGCCTTTTCCTGCGCCGCCCATGAAACCATACACGACCCAACGGCCGTCCTTGGCCAACGCAGCACTATTCGCGCTCGAGGCTGCGGCGCCCACGCAGTCGAGGATGACATCGGCGCCCCTGCGGCCCACAGCGTCGAGGAGCTCCCTGTAGGCGTCGCCTTTAAGTATGAAAGTCGCGTCAATCAGTCAGAGCAAGTCAAGTTCACTCGTGCGTGCGCCCGGCACACATCTCGTGAGCTCCGTTTTGCGCTCGCGACGCCCCACACACCTCGGCTATCGTCCAGGCCTCGTGAGGGCGCCACGTGCGTGGCGCCGAGCTCCACGCATGCTCGCCTGCGCTCGGCACTCGACGCGGTGGCCACGACGCGCGCAGCACCTGCGCCGCGTGCCAGCTGCACCGCAGCGGTGCCCACACCGCTCGCACCCGCGTGCACGAGCACCGTGTCGCCCTGTCGAACCTGCCCAACCCAGCGCAGGAGCTGGTGTGCTGCGCACCACGCCTCGGGCACGGCGCCTGCCTCGGCCCAGGTGAGCGCGCGTGCGTGCTCGCCACTGCCGCCCGTGACGGCTCGAAGGTCGATGCATTGGGCTGCGGGCACGCGCACAAACTCTGCGTACCCACCCCCGTCCAACAAAGCTGCGACTGGCGTGCCGACCGATAGCGACCCCGCAGTCCGCGCGACGGTGCCTGCAGCCTCGACGCCCAGGATGTCACTCGCACCCGCCGGCACCGGGTAGCGCCCTGCCCGCTGCAGCAGGTCCAGCCGGTTGACGCCAGCCGCGTGCACGTGCACCTCGACCTCCCCCGGCGCGAGCGGTGCGGCTGATCGCCGCGCTCCCTCCACGCGCATGCGCGGCGCGTCCCTCGTCGTGTCGGTGCCCACGCCCGGACACGGCGGCCACGCCGCCCGCATCTCCACCTCCCCGCCAGCCGTGCCGCTGCAGGCGTAGGCGCGCGCGGCGCGCGCAGCCGCGCGCGCGCGGCGCACTGCCGCCGTCACTGCCGCCCTCATCGGCGACCTCGGATGGCTCCTCCGACGTTCTTAGGCGGGCGGGAGGGGAGATGAAGGCGGGAGGGGGGCTGGAGGGGCTGCGCACCGGCTGCATGCGCCGAGCGCGGTGTGGTGTCTGTGCTGCACCAACGTCTGAGGGCACTTAACTGTCATGCGGGGCTCGGGTCGTCCGTCAAAACCGAAACGCTGTGGATGCATTCGTTTGAAGCGTGTCCAAACACCCATATATTGGGTTTTACATGAAAGGGTTTATAGCGCATGTGAGAGCGTTCGTGCCAGCAGGCGGCAGCGTGCTCACGCGATCCTCGGGGCACATGCGAGCGCGGTGCGCTGGGTTCTAGCTAGGCGACCCGCCCCGGGTGCTGCTGCCATCGCTCACCGGGCACACCTCGCGGCCATTTCGTGAGAGAAGCGAGTGCAGGCAAGGAAAGAGCTCTGACATATTATGATACTGTGCGGTGGCTTGTCTGGCTACATGGTGAGGCCCGCGCGCTTAGCGTGCGCGGGCTGGAGGAGTGCGTATTGAAGCGGACCCTTCACGGCATGTGCCACTCTAGTTGAAGGCGTCCTTACCCGTCTTGAGGTTTCGTTGCTCCTTGCCCGCCTTGCGGCGCTCCTCGAATTCTCGCCGCTGGAAAGTACCGAACGACACGTCGTTGCCAGCGGCGAAGCGCTGCAGATTGAGGCGCATCTGCGCGGCACACATCAGGCGTGCACATACGCCAGACTCGCCGCCGTCGAATGCCTTCTCAAAGACGAGGCCGCGCTCGAGGCCGTCGCGCAAGGACTGCTTGGCCATCTGCGTGCACGTGCGCCAGCGCATGACAGCGGTCGCGAGCACGCGCGCGTCAGCGCACTCGCACTGACCGACGCTGAGAAACGAGCGGCGGGCCGACTGAACGCACCTCCAGGTCGCCGAAGGAGGCGTAACAGCACATCGCCCCCCACAAGCACTGAACCGCCGCGGCGTTCGTCTCCTCGGTGGGCCCCGTCTGCCGCTCCACGTCGATCACGCGCTCGTACGTCGCGGTGAAGACGTTGAGGGCCACGCTGCGGTCTCGCTCGACGTTGTGCAGCCTAATACCAGTCGCGACCGCCTCGTCCAGCGTCGCGCCTTCCTCAATAGGCTCGAGCTTGGACTGGAGCATTGCCAGGTTGTCCTTCACGCCCGACACGAAGCTCGAGAGGAGCTTCGCCGCATCGCCCACGCCGCCGCCCCCACCGCCGCCGCCGCCGCCGCTGCCGCGGGCTGCCACCGCCATCGCGCCCCCTCCCGCCCGCGCCGCCCCCGCGCCCCCTCAGCCCGCGCGCGCACGCGCTCGCTGTGACGCCGCCACACGCCGCACACAAGGCCTGCAGGCCCTTCTTATCCACCCCCGCCGGTTGGCGATTGCGCGCCGAAGCGCGGAACCGGACACCCGCGGGCAGGGACGCCGCGTGCAATGCGTCACTCACGTACAGTAGCAAATGTACCCACGGGAAACTACTCGACGTAGGCTTGACTCACTTCCTTTTTTCTTTTTTTTTATTTCAAAAGAAATGCATCGAAAGACAGCGCATGGAGACCCAGCTGGTGCTGCTGTGTTGGTAGGGACGCGCTCGGAAGCGGGGCTTTTTTCGGGTGGCGAGCGGGCTGCGAAAAAACCGGAGTGATGAGGGCTGCAAGGGGGTGACTCAGTCAGGAGCGACTCAAACGGAGGCAGGCAAAAAAAAAAAAAAAAGTGGGCGAGTGCACGCGTTCGTGCGCGCTCGCCCACACATCGCGCGCGAGGGCGCGGAGGTAGTAGCCGGGGGCTGGGGGCTTGGAGTGGACGCCGGCGCGGGCGGGGCGGCCGGCAGCGGCGATGCGGCGGCGCGCGCCGCAAGGAGGGAAATGCTGATGCGCTACGTGCGCGAGGTGGACATCGACGTGCTGGAGGCCTTCAGCGAGGCCGCGCCAGCCTCCGTCGTGGAGGCCATGCGCACCACCGTGGCCAACATGCTCGGCACCCTGCCGCCAGCGTTCTTCGACGTGCGCGTCGCGACCGTCGCGGAGAACCTCGCGCAGGTCATGTTCTCCGTGATGATGACCGGCTACATGTTCCGCAACGCGCAGTACCGAGTGGAGCTCTCCAAGTCTGTGGTTGGGGTCCTCCCGGAGTCGCAGGGCCGCTCCCGGGTGCAGACCACGCCGGGCGAGCCGGGCGAGTCCAGCCCTGGCAGCGCCTCCGCCGCAGCGCAGTCCGCATACGCTCCGGGGGCGCAGAAACAGGGCATCGAGGGCGACGTGCTGCGCTGGAACCTCGAGCACGAGCGCGCGGAGGCGATGTCAGCGGAGGAGTACATCCACCTCCTCGAGGCTGAGGTGCGTGCGACGCCGCGATGACGCCAGCGCGTGCTTGCGCTCGCGTGCGCGAAAGCTCCCTCTCTCTGACGGCAGCATCTGCGACGCGGCTGCGCGTGGCTGCTCGCGCTACAGGTGGCCGCCTTGCAGCGCGAGGTGGAGGAAGGGCGCCAGCAGGCGCTGCGCAACTCGCGCTCACAGCGGGCGCTCTCGAGCGGCGGCGCCGGCGCGGCGGCCGCAGCAGCCGCGGGTGTCGTCGATGTCTTCCAGTCGCCCTCGCCAGGGGTCAACGACATCATCGAGTACCTGCAGTCGCTCGAGCCCGCTGGCGTGCAGGAGCTCACGGCCGGCGCGAGTGACGAGGTGCTAGGAGCGATGAACATCTTCGTGCAGCGACTGCTCGAGACGACGGCACCGGCGGCGTCGGCCGCAGCGGCGGCTGGCGGTGGCCTCGATCCGGGCGAGACGCTTGAAACGTCTGCGACCGACCTCGCCAAGCTGCTCTACTGGCTCATGATTGTCGGGTGCGTGCCGGTGCAAGCGTTTCGGCGCGATGCAGCCCGCGCGCGGCCGCCCTCGCCTCCCGCTTCTCCCGTCCCTTCGCGCTGACACTCGCGCGCTCGCAGGTACGGCCTGCGCACCATGGAGGTGCGGCTCGACATGGACAAGCTGGTCGGGGCGCCTGACGGCGGCGGAGGAGGGGGCGGCGATGGCTGGGGTGGTGCACTGCCGGGGGTTTGAGACAGTCAGCGCCTATAATATCTCGCTTCTTATACAACAACGTGAGGCGGCGTGCCGCCGTACTATTTGAACGTTTTACGCCTGTGGCGCGCCGAGCCCTCCACCAACTTGGGCATCTGCGCCCTGAGCGCACCTTTCTTGATGCCTTCAGTAGCGACGGCCACCGCACTGCCAACGGCACCCGGCGTCATAGTGGCTCGCCGCTCAGCGCATGAGCGCCGCGCGAGGTAGCCACGAGCATGCGCTTGGATTTTCGTCGCCGCCGCGTTGCGCTCAGCGTTGAGCTGCGCGAGCCATGCCTCCACCTCGCCTGGGTCGCGCCAGTTTATGGATGGGGCTTGCTCGCTGTGGCCGTACTTCCAAGTGGCTTTCATACGCACGCGGAGCTTGCCGCGCCCGCCGGACGCTTCCAGCGGTACCCACAGGTCGACGGTCGTGTTCGGGGGTGCCCTAATCACCTGGGGGTTGTGGTTCTCGCTGCGATACCCTGCGTAGGAGTAGTACGCCCCACCGTCGGGCGCCCAGTTGACATTGACTATGCATTGACCGAGCAGCGGCGAGGTCAGGCGGCCCTTATTGCGCACCGAGAAACACCAGTAATCCGTCGCCGGAAATGTATTCGGGCAACTGAATGTGGCCGGCACTTCGCCCGCCCAGCGCACGTAACCCGAGGGCGTCGTGATGGCCTGCACCTTGCGCTCCTTGACTGGGCTGCCCCAATCTGTCCAAGCAGCGGAACGCAGGCAGCAGGCGTGTCAGCGCGGGGCAAACACGCAGAGGAAAAAGGAGGGGACCGGGACCACGCGCGCTTGAGCGCGCGTGACGTGCTTGCACGCGCACGCACGGAAGTCCACCATCGGTCGGAGCTTCGCCGGTCCTTCGTCCAGGGCCATCGTCACCGTGCGCGCGTCCATAGAGCTCGTGTGGCATCCGAGCTTTCTCGTCGAACGTCGCACGTTGAGCATCTTCCCGACGGCACACTTTGGCGCATCCGCTTCGGCGCCAGCCTGGAGGATGTCGCCGAGCGTCAGGCGGCACTGGCCCAGGCACTCGTCTATGGCCTCGTCGTCATCGAAGACCGTACACTCGAGCTGCGCCTCGGAAATAGATGTGCACGATGAGGCGATTGGAAAAGCGAAGATCTCACCCCACTCAGGGTTGAGGTCGTCTTCGATCGTCCTTGTGTAATGGACTGCCCCGCCGAGCTCGACCACCACGTATGGATCGCTTAGGTTTCCTGGGCCCTCATCTAAGTTGAGCAGTTGGCGAGCACCATCGACGCGGACGAACAAGTACGCGGCGTGGCGTTTCATCGACGTCGCTCTGGAGAGCTTCATCGCTTTGGCCGCCTGGCGATCGAGCTCGTTGCCCGCCTGCTCGACGGGGCTGGCCGCGCGGGCGTCAGAAGGCGCACCATTGCCGTTGATGGCTGATGCTCTTGCATCGAGCAGGACCGCGTCCATGTCAGCGCCATGCTCGCCGCCGTTGGCGGCGTGGGATGCGCTGGAAGCCCCCGTCGCGGTCCCAACATCGACGATGTACGCGGCCATCTTAACATCGCCAGCGACGGAACTGCGAGCGCTGCGCTGCTCAAGGCGCCGCCAGATCGGTCGCGTGGCGGAGTCCGTGTCAACTCCCGCCGCCTGCAGGCGCTTGCGCCGGTCGCTCTCGGCCTGGAGCATTTTCAGTGAAAGCGACACTTGGCCGAGAAACTCGTCGCTCCCAATAAAGTCTTCGTCAAAAAGCCTGACCATGACCATGCTCGGGCGCGCGGTGTCTACCTCTATGTCAAACGTCGTATTCCACTCGGGGTTCAAAGACCGATAGACCGTCTTCGTTTTGACAGGCTCGCTCTGTCCCGTCACATACACTTCCGCGTAGGGGTCGCTCGTCCCGCCGGCATCCTTGGCGAGCAGTTCGCGCGCCTCCGCGAGATGCACGCGCAGGACCGACCTGCCAGGTGTCACGTCCGACGCGTATTCAGTCTTTGCGATGTGCCTCTCGTCTAGTCCCATGTGGATGAGATCGTTGTGGTTGCCGACCCAGACTGAGAGGTCGAGGAATCCTCGCCCAGTCTCTTCCTCGCCCCTGCCCGAGAGCGTTCTCCCGATCGCTCGCGGTGAAATAGGCGCCGGCGTGCCTCCGCGACCAAAACAGCCGAGCATACCATTGCTAGTCTTCGACGCCAGCGTCACGACTTCTTCCCCTCCCTTGCCGGCCAGTCTCGCGGCGCGCTGCTGCCACGGGCTCTGCGACGAGCCGTAGTCTCCGTCCTCCGACCTTTTTGCGATGCTGACAGTGGCCTCCGATGTGCCCACTTGCTTCTGCTTGATACCAGCGGCCTCGACCACCGTGACCTCCACCAAACCGAACGATGGCGTAGGCTTGTCCTGCGGCAACGGCGGCGGCAGAAACGTGGGCATGAACCTCGGCCAAACGTAGCCCTCGGCGAGAACCTCGTTGATGATTGTTTCGACGAGCCCCTGCACGCCGGGCAAATCAGTCAACGAAAGGTTCACCCGCGTCTGCTTGATGCGCCCCTGCAGGTGGAGGCCCATCTGCAGCGCGGGCGTGTCCGTGAGGGCCGCGAGCACGGCGTTGTCTGCGGGGCGCAACCGCAGCCTGGCGACGCCGTCAACGCGCAGGTTCGTGACAGTCACGAAGATCTTGGCGTTCTTCGAGCGGAAGATCGCCCGAAGAACACGGTTGGTTGCAATGTCCAATTCGATGCTGCACTTCAGGTCGTCGGAGATGAACTCAAATGCGCAGTCGACCAATGTGTCGGGAGCCAGCGTGCGCTCGCCGGCGGCGGAGGTCTGATCGACCGTGCCCCCCTCGGGCACGGCGAACGAGCGGATGATTGGGGCAGATGTACCGAGGTTGACCTCGCCCATCTTGATCCCTTTCACCCATCCGGGGAACGTGGTCTTGGCGTCGGTAGCGTTCAGCATGGACTCCATCTTCGCGTCGAGGTAGGTGGCGGTCTCCGCGGCGGCGGTGGGTGCGATGGTCGAATCCCACATGCGAGCGAGGGCGACGTTGAGCCACTCGACAGTCTCGCCTTCGCCAGCACGCAACACACTCAGTCTTCTCGCGAGCGCGAGCTCCCATTGTTTCCTCAGGCGCTCAAATCTCTGCTCCTCAAAGTGGGCACGCCGCGCGTCTCGCCATTTCCCATAGGCGTACTGCACGCCCACCACAGCGAGGGAGGTGCCGAGCGCCCAGAGCCCGCGGAACGCGCGCGTCACGAGGCGCTGGCGGGTGGCATCGTCGCCCCCATCGGCATCCTTCGGTCCCTTCTTCTCGGCGCCAGCGCGCGCCTTCGTCGCCTTTGGCATAGCGGCGAGCAGAACTCCCCGCCAGTGCCCGCGCGGAGCGGCCGCGCTGCGGCGGCGCGCGCGCGCGCGCGCGTGCGTGGATGCGAAAGCTCGGCCTCGTCTCCACCGCCGCAAGAAGGGGCAGCGCCCGACGCCCGCCCGCCCGCACGCGCGCGCACTGTCGCTCCTCGCTACCATCAAGGCGCTGGAGGTGCAGTCTGCGCGCGCCCGCCGCCGCTGTGGCACCGCCTCCGCCTCCGCCGCACGCGCGCGGAAAAGCGCCGCCGCGTGCGCGCTCGCCATCAAATCGCACGCGGCCAAAACCCACACATACACCGCAGCGGCAAAACGGCAAAATGAAAAGGACGGAGAGCTCCGCGATGCGTCCGCTAATCGTTTCTCCGCGCCAATTCGCACGCGGCCGGCCGAAGAGGAGGCGAAAGGTCGCAGGAGCGCCGCGCGGCAATGAGCTGCCAATGAGCGCGTGCCAACAACACATTTCGTATTTTTTTTTTATTTTTATGCGATGCGATCCGATCGAGGCGGAAAAACAAAAGGACGTGAAAACGAAAGCGTCGCAGACTGCGCTGCGATGTGAGCGTGAGCCTCATTCAACGCGCGCGCTCGACGCGTGCGCTGGAAGGGTGTTCGAAATGAGGGCGGGCGCGGCTGGGGGGTGCCACTGTGCGTGCACGACACTGGCGTGACCACCCCCCCCCCCCCCCCCCCCCCCCCCCCCCC
>RQSC01000005.1:215523-228666 GCA_013416795.1 Prasinococcaceae sp. CCMP 1430
CCCGCAATCAAAAAAAAAAAAAAAGGCGCAGGGCTTTTGCCCTAAGCAGCGCCGCCAGGCCGCGCCGCGCCGCAGGGCTCTCTCTCTCTCCCACCCCGCGCGCGCCCTCCTCTGCCCCGCCCGCCGCCGCGCCCTCCCCCTCGACGCCCGTGACGCACCTGGTCCATGGCTGCTGGCTGGGGCGAGCGCTGGGCGTGCGCGGTGTGGTGCGGTGCCGAGGCCGGGCGGCGCAACGCGCGCAATGCGAGAGCGCGCCCGCGCGGCCGGCGGAAACTCTGCGGAGTTTCCGCGCGCACTCGTCCGCGATACCCGCGTACTGAATCGCACCCGCACTGCGCGGCCGCTCCGCGCGCGAAACGCCGCTCCGCGCAGCCGCCGCTGGCGGCTCGCGGCCGGTGCCGGCGGCCCCCCATCAGACCGCATTCAGCCGAACGGCCGCGTGCGAACTGATACGCCCACAGGACGTGCACGCACGCACAGTACGTACGAACGCGCGTAAAAAAGAGGGTCTCGCGCCGACGCGTCCCATCATTGAAAGAAACGACTTTCGACGTGCGCGTGGCGTGCTACCATTTAGGGTTTTATTGAATGGTGGAGTCGGATGCGTCGTTCGATGGGCGGGCGTACGCGCCACGCACCGCAGCGTCCGGGACGCGTGCGATGCGCCGATGCAAAATGGGGGAGGACACCGAAACCCCAACCCACCGCCGACCGACCGACCGACCAGACATGAGCAGTGTGAAGATCAACCAACCGACCAACCATCAACAAATGACGAGCGAGCGGAGGGAGGGGGTCAGTGAGTCGGGCGGGGCTGGATCGGCGGCTGGGACCGCGCGCCCACGATTCTGCGCGTGCAAGCACGCACGCACCCTGCGCTCTGACCGCCGCTCTCGCCGCTCTTCACGCTTGCCATTGCCAATGCAGCCGGACACCACCAGGCAGCGGTACACCTTCGCGCACTGGTAAAACACGCACAGCAGCAGCAAGCCCGTGGTTATCAGCACCAGAATGGACGTAGGATCGTTGTCTGTCAGTTTCCTATGGGGGCACAGACGTCGTTATGCGAGCGAGCGCGAGCGCAGAGGTGCATCAGCGTGCTGCGACAAAGCGCGAGCGCGCATGCATGCTCGCGCCATGTCGGCTCNCCCTTACCTTCCCCGCCCCCACCACCACTACCCGCATCGCCATCGCCGACACCAGAGCCGACCCCCTCACCGACGGCGTCGCCCACTCCATCGCCCACGTCACCACCACCTTCGCCCCCGCCGCCCCCGCCGCCCCCGCCGCCGCCGCGGGATGGGCGTGCAATGTGCTGGGCGCTCGGGCTGTTCACGCGCCCGCGCCCGCTCTGATACGTCTGACCACGGATCAAACCAGGTCCCGATGAGCAAGGCAAGTCGAGTCCCTGAGTGAAGACCAGGGGTGACACGCGCGACACGGGGGTTGGACCGGTACCGGTACTCGGGGTAGTCAGGTGGTAGACCGGGGGTGCGGGTCCGCCCGGGTGTTGTGCTGGGTACGCGATTGGCAGGGTACTAGGGTGCGCAAGTGAATGAACCCTAATTGTTTAACCCTTAAAAGTAACCTGAACCCCGGTGATCAAGGGGAGGGCCGCGAGCACACCGGGCGCGGGCGCGGGCCGTGGTCCGTGGCGCGCGGCGCAGTCGAGGGGGCTCTGTTTGAGCGGGGACGGAGGATGGCGGGGGTCGCCGCGCGCTGCCGCGCGCTGCGGCAGCCGGAGTGGCGGCGGCAGCTGCAGGCGCAGCAGCAGCACGGGTACACACAGCGCGCGCAGCGGCGGCGAGGAGCACGAGGAGGCACGCGCCGAGTGCGCGCCACGGCCATCCTCGAAGCGGACCGTCTGATCGACACCGAGCTCGGGTGCGTGTCCATCGAGGAGTCCATGCGCAGCGCGGGGCTGGACTTCTACAACGAGAGCGGGCCGGGGCTTGACGGCGTGATCAAGGAGGGCGGCGGCGACGAGCCGCCGAGCTCGGGCGCACACCTGGTGCTCATGCGCCACGGCGAGTCCATGTGGAACGACCGCAACCTCTTCACGGGATGCGTGGACGTGCCGCTCTCGAAGAAGGGCGTGCAGGAGGCCATCGCCGCGGGCAAGCGCATCGCCAACGTGCCTGTGGACGTAATATTCACCAGCGCGCTCGCGAGGTCGCAGGTGACGGCGCAGATCGCCATGACCGAGCACATCTCGTCCAAGGTGCCCGTGGTGCTCTACAGGGGCACCGACGAACGCGCCATCTACTGGTCGAGGTGCCACTCGGAGGAGACCGCGCGCGACATCATCCCCATCGTGCGCACCTGGCAGCTCAACGAGCGCATGTATGGCCGCCTGCAAGGGTACAACAAGGCGGAGATGGCGGAGAGCCACGGCGAGGAGAAGGTCTTCGAGTGGCGGCGCAGCTACGAGACCGCCCCGCCTGGCGGCGAGTCGCTCGAGATGACGGGACGTCGCGTGCAGGCCTTCTTCCTCAACGAGGTCGAGCCCATGCTCGCCAAGGGGCACAACGTGATGATCAGCGCTCACGCCAACTCGCTGCGCTCGCTGGTCATGTTTTTGGAGGACTTCGACGCGGAGGAGGTGGTCAAGCTCAAGGTGTCCACGGCGATGCCGCTGCTGTACCGCTTCGAGCGCGGGGCATTGAAGCGCAGCGGCATGCCGCAGAGCAGCGACGCGCCAGGGGTGTATGCGCTGTCACCGGAGCTCGCGATGTACCGCGACACCTTCGACACGATGAAGCCCGGCTACAGCTCGTGAGCACAGCACGACGGACCTGCGCTCGACCGCGTGGGGCGCACAGCGCCGCGTCCGCGCTTACTCGCGTGGCGGGCGACTATATTATTTTAATGAAGGGCGATGTGTTTCAGACGTGGCGCGCGGGCGTGCCCCGTCGCGCGCGCGCTCGCGCTGCCCGTCGCTGCGCATGCGCTCATTAGTACGAGGCTCTCATCAGAGACCAGCTGCGTGCGCGCCGCGCTTCTCTCCGACTGCGGCGAGCTGCTCTGGCTCGAACTCGCCGCTCCTGCTCGTGAACCATGGCGTAGCGTCCGCACCCGCCGCATCCCGTCCCACACTCTCAAGCGCGCCCCCAATTGCCTCCGCGGCACCGTCCTCGCCGAGCGCTGCGAGGAGCCTCGTCACAGCCTCCTCGACCCCACCGATGCCTGCTGGAACGCGAGAGAGGTCGAGATCGCGGCCTCTCCCGTCGCCATCAGCGGGCGCGTCTGCGCCGCACTTCGCCGATGCGGCGCCGAGCACACGCACCCACTCGTCATCGTCCTCGCCAGCGAGTGCCAGGAGCGCGTCGAACTCGCCCTCGTAGCTGCGCCCCGATGCCGACGGAGCCGCCGCGCCAGCCGCACCTGCTGCGCGAACGCCGCGAGGGTGTCAGCGCGGGCATCCCGATCCCGCCGGCGGCGGCGCAGCGCGAGCAGCACCGCTCTGGGTGGCCGTCCGGAGCCGCCCGGGTGCGTGCAACAACGGGCGCGCCCGGAGCGCGTGGCTCGGCGCTCTCACCTGGCCCCGCGGCCTCGCGCTGCGCTCTTGCGAGGAGCGCGCGCACAACCGCGGCGCGGCGCACGCGCGGCTCGAGCTGACCCCATGCGCCGCGCAGAGCGGCGGTGCTGTCGGCGCTCACGGCGACGGCGCCCGCGGCCGGCGCGACGGCGGCCCAAGGATCGCTCAGGCGCTTTGTGAGCGAGTCAGCGACGGTGACGCCTACGCCTGTGCCCGACGCCATCGCCGCCGCTGCCTCAACCACACGGCCCGCTCCGCCCCGCCCCGCCCCGCCCCGCCCCGCCCCGCACCACGCCCCGTGCGCGGGCTTTGGCGTCCGGCATTCGCGGTGCCCGCTTGCGCGCAGCACAGCGCGCGCGCCTCGCGCGCGCGCGCACGACCCACCACACACGCAAGCGCGACCTGCCGCGATGCGAAGCTTGCGAAGGGCGGCCGCGGCTGCGAGGCTCCTCAGGCGCGCCGCCTGCGAGGTTCAGCGGCCGCGCCGGGCGAGCTTGGCCGGCGTGGCTCGCGGCGCGTCCAAGGGCGGCGCGTCGTAGGATGAAGCGGATGAAGGCGATTTACCGGAGCAAACGACGGGAGCAGACGCCAGGCGGGGCATGACGGCCGAGGAGCGCGCGGAGCGCCGCGCTGGCCTGCTGGCGGAGCATGCCGCGCCGCCTGGTGTGCGCGCGCCGCCGGACGCCGACGCGGGTGCGGTGGCGGGGCTCAGGCCAGTCGGCGGGCTCGAGTGGATGGCCGAGAACGCCATCGCGCAGGCGATCCGGCGCGGCGCGCTGGACGACCTCCCCAACAAGGGCAAGCCGCTGCAGGTGCGACCGGAGGAGAGCGTTCCGTGGGCGTTCGACCCGACCGAGGCGGCGCTGATGCGCACCATCAAGTCGCAGGGATTCACGCTCGAGAGCATCGCGTGCCGCGACGAGCTCGACAGGTTGCGGAGCGAGGTCGTCGGGGCGTCGCGCTCAGCGCTTCGCGGCGCGGGGCCGCGCCGCCGCCGCGCGCGTCGCCCCTCCGCGCGCCTGGACGAGCTCATCGCCGCCACGCGCGCGCTCAACGCCGCCGTCGCGCGCGAGCAGCTCGCCTCTCGCGCGCTCCACTATCCGGTCGCACAACGTCCACTGCCCACGCTCGAGGAGCTCCTCGCCGAGGCCGGCGTCGCCAAGGGCGGTCGCTGAGGCGTGCCCGTCGCGCGCCTTCGCGCTTGGGAGGCAGCCGGAAGCGCGCCCGCTCGGACTGCCTTGCCGCCGGTAGAGGCGAGGCTGTCCACAGCCGCGGGCCTTGCCGCCGGGGGCATCGTCGCCGCGGGCGCCCTTCGCCGGTGCCGCCCGCGTTGTATGTCAATGTTGTACGTTTCTGTGAATGCATGCGACGACGTCGGAGGCGCGCGCCACAGAGCGCGCACCCGACGGCGCTCGCGCCAGCGTTCGCGCTGGCTCGCTCTCGGGCCCCGGCGCGCCCGCGCGCGCACACACGCACAGCGATGGGTGAGCCCCCCGTGGCTGGCGTGGGCGGGGTGCTGCGCCTGGCGCTGCCGCTTTTCCTCGCGCGCGTCGGATGGGCGGCGCTCAAGGCGACGGACAGCGCCGTGCTCGGGCGCGTCTCGACCGACGCGCTGGAGGCGTCGAGCCTGTCCGACCTGTGGACCATGAGCACAGGCGTGCTCTTGACGAGCAGCGTGCTGGGAACGCTCGCCGCGCAGGCACTCGGCGCAGGCAATGCGCGGCTGGTCGGCGCGTGGGTGCAGGTGTCGCTCGCCGTACAGGCTGTCCTCATGCTGCCCGTCGCGGCGAGCTGGCTGGCTGCCGGGCAGGGACTGCGTGCGCTCGGCGCGGATGATGGCGTCGTAGGCATGGCGGGATACTATGCGAGGAGCATGGCAGCGGCGCTTCCGGGGCGCACCGCGCTGCAGCACCTCACGGCATTCCTGTCGGCGCAACGGATCGTTGCGCCCGCCGCTGGCGCGTCCGCGACCGCCGCCGTCCTCAACGCTGCGCTCGGCATCGGACTCGTCCTCCGCGCAGGCTTGGGTTTTCCGGCAGCGCCATGGGTGACGGTGGGGGTGGAAAACGCGCAGCTCGCCGCTCTGTGGGCGTACGCCGTGCCCCTGAAGCGCCTCCACGAGAGGTGTTGGCCGGGGTGGGACTTGCGCAAGCACGTGACGCGTGAGCGCGTGCAGACCTACCTCGCGATCTACTGGCCGGCGGCGCTGTCCATCGCCTCCGACTTCTGGCGCATGAGCGCCGTGGGTGCTCTGGCGGCGTCCATCGGCGGGCTTGAGCTGGCTGTCTTCAACACGAGCTACAGAGTGCTGTGGATATGCTTGATTTTCACAGGCGCGACCGCCGGCGCGACGGGCATCACGCTCGCGAGCGCGCTCGGCGCTGGCGACGTGCACGCCGCGCGCCGCGCAGCGAGAGCAGGCACGCTGGTCGTCGGCGTGGCCCTCCTGACTCTGTGCGCGGCCATCCTTGTCTTCGCGCGGCCAATCGCGCGCATATTTTCCGAAGACGAGGAGGTGTTGGAGCTCTTCCACGAGAGCAGAAAGGCGCTCGCATTGGCGACGTTTTTCATGAACCTGACCGTCTTCCTCGAGACCATGCCGAACGCCTTCGGTCGGACTCGCAACGTCTTGTGAGTGCGCTCGCCCTCCACCCCACTTTGCCGATCCCTCCCGCGGCGCAGGTTTTGGTGCATCATCGAACGCTCGCCTCTGCCGCGCGCAGCCACGCTTGGCGCTGCTCGCCGCTGACCCCTGCCTGCGGACCGTACGCACGCCGTGCCCATCGTCCCCATCGCCGCCTCCACCCCGCCCACCAGCTACGCAGGACTCGTGGGCTCATGGGTCGGACAGGTCCCCCTGTCCTACATCGCCCTCAGATATTGGCGAAAGGACCTCGTGGGGCTCTATTGTGGCGTGGCTGGCGGCTACGCACTCGCGTGCGTCGTCTTGGGCGTGGTCATCCTGCGCACCGACCTGGACGAGGTCGCCGACGAGGCGCGCGAGCGCGCCGAGGTGGCGCTGGAGCGTGCCGCGATGGCGCGCCGCCGAGGCAGCGTCGACGTGCACGTAGGCTCCTCGTCGGAGGACTCTGCGGACGAGGGCGTCGAGAGCGGGCGCGATGATGCCGATGCCGATGCAGAAACGCCGCTGCTGTAGGCGACCCGGACAGCTGTACTGTACATTCTGTATCTGTTGCAATTTTCGTGTACAAGCTACGCAGCGCCTGAGTGGCTCATTGCAGCGGGCGGTCCCATGTGCGCGTAGGCCCCCCACATCCTCTACTACTACGGAGTACCCTTCGTACACGCCGCGCGCCTCTGGCTGAGTTCTCCCGGTGGCTTTGGGTTGCGGGAGGGTCTTTGGGCGAGAAACGTCGACCGCGGCCGCCCCCTCTCCCCCCCCCCTCCCCCCCCCCCCCCCCCCCCCCCCCCCCCCCCCCCTGGGCGGGCGACTGGACGACCGCGCTGTGGAGGGAGCTCGACCGCCCCCCCACGTCGAGTCCGTTCACACCGCATGCGCGTCTTTCCTGGACCCTCTTTCATACAAACCTCAGATGCGCGCGCGGGTTGAGAGCGCGCGTTTTTCGCGCGCGTTTCGGCGGGGCAACCACCGCGCGCCGTCGGGGAACCGCCGGTTCCCCGTTGCGGCGCCCGAAATGTGCGCGCGCGCGCTGGCGGGGCGGGGCCGCGGCGCGCTCGGCAGTGATGGGCTTTGCGACACAAGGGCTCGCCAATGACACGCGCTGCGCCACCGCCACGTCCGTAAGCCGCACCAGCTCCGGCGGGCTGGACGAGTGCCCGATGCGGATCGGTCTGAGGTGGCACATGCTGCTGCGCGAGGTGCCGCAGAGCGAGCGCTCCAGGGTGGATGGATCTATCTCGAATGAGGGCGCCACGTACTCCGAGATGGCGAGNCGGTGCGGGATGGGCGTGCGGGATGGGGGATGGGGGGGGGGGGGGCAACCAGGAGGCGGCGGCTCTCCGCGCGGCTGCCGAGCCCCGCGCGCCTTGGCGGTGCGCTCCGCCATGCGCACGGCGCCCATCCTGCCGGTGCTCGACGAGGGTTGCATAGCATCATCCAAAGGCGCTTCCTCCTGGGCGCGCCCCCTCGGGAGCGAGTGCAAACGCTGCGCTCGGGGCCACGGGGCGTGCGCCTTGCTCGGTCCGCAGAGCGAGCCCGGCGTAGCGCATCCAGTCGTCGCTAGCGCAAGATCTGGCGCGCCTGCTGACGCGCGGCGCGACCCCTTCCCAACGGCGCTCTTCACTGCGTCCGCGCTGCGTGCTCTTCACCCCCCCTCGCGCTCATCAGGTGAGCTACAGCCATGAGGCGCTGCTGGTGCTCGAGGGTGCCACGCCTGGCAGCGAGCTGCTATGGAGCACAGAGCCCTCGCTGAACGCGTACTTCAAGGACCAGCTCGCGAGCGTCGAAGTGCGCGCTGCTGAAATCGACAGCAACGCCGACGGCAAGGTGGACGCGATCGACTTGACGCTGCGCGTGGCCTCGACCGAGCCCGTGATTGGCTTGAAGCTCGCGGCGGGCTTTCAGTACGGTTTGGAGGACCGCGTGCGCGTGGACATGACGGGCGTCACGTACGTCTCGGCGAGCAGCGCGCGGCCATGCTCGCGTCTGTCGGTCGACGGCGATCTGGCGTTTCAGCAGCGCGCCCCGCTGGCTGATGATGGCAGCGTCGTGACGCACGCGGAGAGCGCGCTGCAGCTCGAGGCGCCGGGATCAGGCACGATGGCGCCGCTCGAGGAGCGCATCAGCTTCGCCTCGTTCCTCGCGAAGTACAATTCGCGCAACGAGACGGCAGCGCTGGCGCAGCGCTCTTCGGTGTGGGAGAGCGGGACAGGCGCCAGCGGGTGCGAGATCCACTTGCGCGTGCGCGTGCCCCCCGCCCAGGAGGTGTCCTACATCCCTGGCGCGCTGGAGGTGGTCAAGTTCGCGTGGGTGCAATTCTTGGCCGTCTACATCATCTTCGCCTTCTGCTTGAGGTGGATCGAGTGGGTGGTATTCCACTACAGGATTCTGCCCACCAGGATCGTCTCGGACGTCGCGGGCATGCGCAAGACGCTCTAGAGACGGCACGCGGGGCGCTGTAGTTGGCATCCGCGCGCGCGGCACCTTGGGCGACAATGGTAGCGATGCACTAACAAAAAAAACGCCAATCTACAACAGCGCCGGCGGGCATGAGCTTCGCGAGTCCCCGTGCAGCTAGATGTCGCCGCGGACAGCCCTGTGCGCGCGCCGCCGTCGTCAGCACATTGCGCGCGGCGTGGTCTCTACGCAGCGGGGGCGGGCTCGCACATGGCGCACCTGCTCCCGATGGCGTAGGCCGGATCGGTCGTGTCAGGACCTCCGAGCGGCACCCCGAAGACATCCTCCTGCAGCAGCACAGCCGCCTTCTGCAGGACTACTCCCACTGCGACCTGGCTGACGCCGAACACGATGATCTGTAGGAAAAAGTAGGCTTTGCCGGTGCGCCTGCCAATGTGCGCATGGGCACGCGTGGGGGCGCAGCGAGGGACCACCGCATCAGCGAGTCACGCACGGGCAAACGCAGCGCGCACAGGCGGCGCGCACGGAGCGCTCACACGCACTTGCTGATGTACCACGGAACATCCTCGTCGGTGGCCTTGGCGCTCGCCCGACCCCTCTTCTGCGGCGCGCCCTTGCCCTTGGCCTGCTTCGCTCCACCGCCGCCGCCGAAGAGCGCGCGAGCGCGCGCGCGGCGCGGGGCGCGGGGCGCTGCGCGCCGGCGGCCGCGGCGCGCGTGGCGCGCGGCAGCGCCACCGCCTGCATCGGCGCTCGATGGATTGGCGCGCGGGTGGGTGGGCAGAAGGGAGCGGAAGAGGCGCGGCGCTGCGCCCGCTGTGTGGCACGCCCGCCAGCGCGCCTGGGCCACTCATCTGCCGCAGATTCGGATTTGCCGGATATCTGGATATGACGGGGCCGGGACAGTTCATTCACGCCGTGTGTGTTTTCTTACGGGCCGCGCCCCCCCCCCCCGCGCGCGCCACCGCCACCGCAGCCGCCCCAACACACACATTCGGGCCGCGGGCTCAAGCGCGCGTGTACACGTACACGTAGCCAAGGCCCAGCGGGGGGCTCTGGCTCTTCATGACTTTGTTGTCGTTCAGGAGCGTGTAAGAGCCGTCGGGCTCCCTCCTGTGTGCCACGTAATGGCCGGCGTGCACGGACGACCCCATGTGGGAGCACATCGCGCGCAGGCGGTACTTGCCAGCGCCATCGGTGAGAGCACGTGCCGGCGCGCTGCTGGCGGCAGCATCAGCGCCGCCGTCGATATCCATTGACACGGCGCCATTGAAGAGCGCGTCCGCCGCGCGCTCGATGTTGTTGTCGCACTGCTCGAGGGCACGCCTCGCGAGTGGCGCATCGAATCCCATCGCCACAAGCATCTCGACAGACTCCGCTGGTGGCTCCGGCTTGCCGCCGCCACCTGCACCTGCCGGCGCGGCCGGCACGATGGGGGCGTCAATGTCAGGGTCGTCCATGTGCTCGAGCAGCCAATTCATCGCCATGTCCGCGTTTGAGTTCTGTGTGGCGAGCGCAGCCTTCTGGCAGCGAATCTCAGGGAAGCCCATCGACGCCAGCTGTGCGACGATGGAGGGGTCTGCCTGCGGAGCCGCGGCCGCGGCGGGCGCCGCTTCAAACGCGACAGCGTCGGCCGAGCCTTCCTCTGGCAGCGCCTCCTCTCCCGGCCGGACCCCTCCGTCGCCGGGCGAGCGCACGCCCAGCGTGCCGAGATCGAGCTCCTCCGGCACGTCCAGCTCCACATCTAGCTTGGTGGGCACCCAGTTGTCCCCCACCACGAACTTCTTCACGTGAATCACCAGCGTGTCTGGGTACGAGAGCATGCTCATGGACTTGAGCGCCACCCCACGCTTGCCCGTGGCGGTGCTCATGAAGCCGTCGACGCGCTCTTGTCCTACCATGGCCGCGAGGCATGCGGTCAGCGGCACCTTGGGCCGCACGACCGTCGCCGCGTCGACCTTCTGGCCCGCCGCCTCGACGGCAGCCTTGTGCTCCTCGAAGGCGGCAACCTCCGCCTTGTTTACGGCCGCCTCGAGCGGCACCGGCACGCTGAGGGCATTCTCCTCACGCGAGACGTACCGCACCTTGCCCGACGCCTCGCACTGCGTGCGCTCTTCGACCTTGAACGAAGACGCCAAGGACGGGTCGGTGGCCGTGGTTGCCTGTGCGCCGCTGCTTGAAGCACGCGCGTGCTCGCCGCGCTCGACGAGCTGCAAGAGCCACTGGTAGAACTCGAAGGCGTCCTGTTGACGCCCCGTGCTGAACTCGGCATGCCCAGCGCCAGCAAAATTTTTGAATGCCCTCGGGGAGACACCGTTGCCGCCCGGCCCGTCGCCGCCCTCGGCGCCCGCAGTGCCCTCCGCGGGGGGCTTAGAATAGTCGCCTGACAGCAGCCCATGGCCGAGCTTGCACATTTGAAGTGCAAAGTCGGCGGACGGGTCGGAGGGCGCCGCCTCGAAGGCTGCGCGCAGCGCCTCCGCGGAGCCGTATCTGGTCGCGAAGGCTTCGGTGGCGAACATCGCCTGGATCACCGATGCCATGTAGCACGAGTTGCCCAGATTCTTCATGCCTGTGAAGCCCGGGCCGTACAGCGGCTCGAGGACCTTGCCCTCCTCGGTGAGCTTGGAGAAGTCGAATGCAACATTCATGTCAAGCTCCAGCTCCGCCATGGACTTATCCGTCTTCGTCATCTGCATGACGTCGATGCCCCAGTGCGCGAGGTGCTTGGCGAGGTGCGGGTCCTCGACGAGATCGTTTTCGTCCGGTGCGTACGAGAACACGTCCGCGCCCTCCGGCGTGATCGTACCGAGCTTGACTGCCAGCGGGTACTTGCTCCCAGTGGCCTCGTAGTGCGTGAGTGCCGCACCAGTACCACCCGAGCCATCCCAGTTACGTCGCCCGCTGCCGATGTGGCCCGTGCTAAGGTTGAGCCACAGATTCTCGGTCATGCCCGACTCTTCGCACTTCCACGTTGTCGGGTCAGGCGAAATCTTGACGCCGTTGTCCAGCTGCTCCAGGCTCTCCGCATACTTGGACACCTTGCGCTCTTCGTCGGCGACGAAGGCGTCGACCGCGGCGGTGCGCTCGGCGCCCGCCGCGGCCAGCACGCCGTTGGCCGCCTCAATCACGCGCTCAGGCAGCGCCGCGTTTGGGAAGGGCACCTCCTCGAACTCTGGCAGCACGACGACAGCGTAGCTCTCCTCATAGTCGTCCTCCCCCGGCCCAGTGCCCCCGCCAAAGCCGCCGTCCACCCCCACGCCGAGCACGGTGGGCGATGGAGCGGGCTTCTTCTGCAGCGGCTGGCCGTCCGAGGCGCGCGTGTCGTCACCGGCGTCGTCCTTCTTTTCCTTGAGCGTGCGCGTGATGCGCAGGTACACCGGGTTGCCCGTTTTGGCGAGGTTCGCCTCGACGTAGCGCCGCCCGAATGCCACGTGCGACGCCAGGTCCACGAAGAGCCCACCGGGGGACTCGGCATCGTCGAACGAGAGCGCGCACTCCTGCTTGTACACGCGTGCCCCCGCCGCAGGGATGCGCACGCGCTCCATGAGCAGCGGCCCGCGGAGCCGATCCATATTCCCCTGCCCCCCGCGCCCTCCCTCCCCCGTGCGACGCCGAAAATGCCGGCTCGGGGCGGTAGCTGTTGGGGTGGAAGGGCGATCGGCGCCGCAGCCTCGCCTGTCGCAACCCCCACGCCTCCCCACGCCCCTCTTCGCACTCCCGCCCCTTCCCCCAGCCCTCCCGCCGCCGCGCGGCGCCGCACCGCGCGTTGAGTGTGTGGCGCGCGCGGCAAACAGATCCGCCTGCCATCAAATCGCACCGCGCGAATGTCACCCCCACCTGAGAGTACAAAAAGTCGAAAATGATCAGCATTACCCACGGGCGATTACAATCACCGCACCGTTTTGCTCTGGTCGGTGCGCATCCGAAGCGACCTTACTGTACTTCCCCGGCGTCGCCGCGGCTGTTGGGCGCGCGGCCACTGCGCGTTGGCGGGCGCACACCGCGCGCGCTCTGTGGTGCGCCTCCTGCGACAGCAGGGGGGCGCCAGCCCCCTCCCCCCCCCCCCCCCCCCCCCCCCCCCCCCCCCCCCCCCCCCCCCCCCCCCCCCCCCCCCCCCCCCCCCCCCCCCCCCCCCCCCCCCCCCCCCCCCCCCCCCCCCCCCCCCCCCCCCCCCCCCCCCCCCCCCCCCCCCCCCCCCCCCCCCCCCCCCCCCCCCCCCCCCCCCCCCCCCCCCCCCCCCCCCCCCCCCCCCCCCCCCCCCCCCCCCCCCCCCCCCCCCCCCCCCCCCCCCCCCCCCCCCCCCCCCCCCCCCCCCCCCCCCCCCCCCCCCCCCCCCCCCCCCCCCCCCCCCCCCCCCCCCCCCCCCCCCCCCCCCCCCCCCCCCCCCCCCCCCCCCCCCCCCCCCCCCCCCCCCCCCCCCCCCCCCCCCCCCCCCCCCCCCCCCCCCCCCCCCCCCCCCCCCCCCCCCCCCCCCCCCCCCCCCCCCCCCCCCCCCCCCCCCCCCCCCCCCCCCCCCCCCCCCCCCCCCCCCCCCCCCCCCCCCCCCCCC
>RQSC01000005.1:232535-242544 GCA_013416795.1 Prasinococcaceae sp. CCMP 1430
CCCGAGTGCGCCGCCGGCCGCGGCCGCGACCGCGCCGAAGCGCGTGTACGTGCGCACGACAACCAAGGAGGCGGCGCTGGCTGGGGTCGAGGCCGGGTGCGCCGGCCTCGCGTTCGAAGACAGCGACGAAGGCCGCGCGCTCGCGGAAGCCTGGCGCGCGCACGCGCGCTTTGACGCCCTCCTCGTCGGCAAGAGCGACGTGACGCTCGTGCGCGATGGAGAAGAGGAGCGCGTGTGTGGCACCTGTGTGGCTCTGGACGCGCCCGAGGACGTCGACCGCTGCTGTGCCGCCGCCGAGTCGGGTTCCGGCGACGGCATGCTCCTGGCATCGTGCGCCGACTGGCTGGTCATCCCTGCCGAGAACCTCGTCGCAGCATACCAGAACACCAACACCGATCTCGTTGTCACGGTGGACAGTGCCGACGACGCTCGTGCATCGCTGGGCGCGCTCGAGCTGGGCGTGGATGGCGTCGTTCTATGCAGCGACAGCGTGGCGGAGGTCTCGGAGCTGTGCGCGTTCGTGCGCGAGGCCGCTGCAGCCTCCGCGCCGCGCGAGCGCCTCGAAGCGGTCACAGTCACGGGGGTTCGGCAGCTGGGCCCCACCGGCGATCGCGCGTGCGGTACGTCACGTCTGCGGTCCTGGACCGCGGCCCGCGCGCCCCTCTCGGCTCGATGTTTTGCGCGCGCTGCCTCAGCGCCCGTGCGCCTCGAAGCTTGAGTCCCTCCGGCATTGCGCCCTGAATATGCTCAGTCAGCGCTGACAGGACCTGCCGCGCCGCTTGTCTGGGCCCGAGCTGATCTAGTGGACTTGATGGAGGCGCTTGTCCCGGGCGAGGGCCTGTTGGTGGGCTCCTTCTCACGGGCGCTGGCGCTGGTCCATTCGGAATGCGTCGAGTGTGGGTACGTGAGGCCGAGGGAATTCCGCGTGAACGCCGGGCCGCTGAGCAGCTACGTCGCTGCCCCCGGTGGGCGCACGGCCTACCTCTCGGAGTTGCGCGCTGGGGACGAGGTTCTTGTCGTGGATGCGGAAGGGAGGGCACGCGCAGCGGCTGTTGCGCGCGTCAAGGTGGAGAAGCGCCCCATCACGCTGCTGGAGATGCGCTCCGAGTGCGGGCAGGAGCTCGCCGTCGGATTACAGAACGCGGAGACCGTGCGCGTCGTCACGCCCGGCGGAGGCGCCCTGAGCGTGAGCGTTGCAGCGCCGGGCGACAAAGTGCTGGCGCGCGTCGAGGCGCGAGAGGTCGCCCGGCACACAGGCATCGCCATCGAGGAGAACGCCAGCGAGCGATGACACGCGGAGTGCCGGGTCATGTAACGCGGCGTTCGAAGGCCAATTGGCTCGGCTTCTGCAGTATGAGTTAGTAGTAGTGGCGCGGGCGGGCGCGTGGCGGTGTGTGCTGGCGCAAGCGCGCGGGTAGTCTCGCCCCTGGCCCCTCCTTTTCCCCCATCGGCGCGCGGGTGCGCATGCGCGGCCGCGGTTCAAAACCCTAAACCCTAATGGCGACGTTCAAAACCATAAACCCTATTTTCAGGTTCGGGTTGCCGTTGGTTACCGTTGGGATTTGATGGCGGATGGCGGATTGGGACGACGCCGGCGCGGCGCTTCCGCGGGCGTGTTCCCCGGGGGGGCGGTGTCGCGCGCGCGCGCGCGCGGGGCGCGCGCCATGCGGCGCGGCGAGGGCGGGGAGCGGCGCGGCGAGGGGCGCGCATGCGCATGGGCATGCGCACGCGCGCGTGCAGGCGCCCACAGGGAGGCGCACGCAGCGAGGCGCGCAGTGCGCGCGGATTCGTGCGCATTCAAGCGACCTGCGTCGCGGCGGCTCGCGCGCGGCGTGCACCGGAGCGGGGTCTGAGATTGCGGGTGGGGAGCGCACCACCTGACGCTACGCTCGCGCCGGCGACTGCCATGCCTGCCTCTCGTGCCCGCCCTAGGGCGGCTCGCGTGCCAAGCACTCTGGCGTGAGCATCATTAACGCGCGCACGGGAGAGTGCTCCTGGCCTAATCCGGTCGAGTACGAGATCACGCTGTATCAGGACAAGTCGGGAAACCTCGAGAAGAAGGAGCTCGAGCTGGCGCTCGTAAACAGCGCGCTCGGCGGCCTGGGCAAGCCCGTCGGCAAGCCCGCGCTCTTTGACGCGAGTGAGTACTGCGTTGCGCTCGAGGAGGGCGTGCCCTGCCCGAACCAGCGGGGGAGACTGACGCTCGACAAGACGCCCGGCAAGCCCACGATTGCGTTCGACATCACGTCCACGTGGCTCGGCGAGGGGGTGCCGGGTAGCGCGGCGACAAGCGCCGCCAACAGCGTGCAGACGAGCCAGCGAGGCTCGCCCGAGCGGCGCTCACTCTCCGAGTACGGAGTCGCGGCAGGCACCGCGGGACTGAGTGCAATGTCGGAAGAGTCTGACTTCGATGATCTGTTGGAGGACATGGACTCGCCCGGCGATGAGAGCATCGCCGACGTGAAGGCTCGCCTCGGCCTGACTGGCGCGATCGGCGCTGGGATCGGGAGCGGAGCGAGAAACCACCCTGGATCCGCCCCGAGGGCGGGCATAGGCAGCAGCGGAGGGGTCGGGCGCTCGGGTGGCATCGGCAGCAGCGCCAGACCGCAGACGGCGCATCCACAGCACGGGTCAGAGGCTGAGGCTGTCGCAGACAAATGGCAACGCAAGCTCTACGGAAGCGACTACGGGGGCGAAGAGCGCGCGGCTGCCGATGGCAACGACAGCAGCGACGGCTACGAAGGCGTTGGGATCGACGCGGCACCTGCCTCTGCCGACCAGCCCTCGTCGTCTCTGTGGACGCCGCACCCACCCGCAGCCCAGCCCACCGCACCCAGTTCGCGATCGAGGGGCACCTCCCACCGGAAGCAGAAGGGCAACCCTGACGCCGCACAGGCGCTCGCTGGTGGCATGTCCGACAGTGACGACGACAGCGCTGCGTCGTATTCTCCACGCGACCCAGCTCACGCGGGCGGCACCGGCGCAGACGACGCGCGCGCGCACGCGTCCGACGGCGCATCGGCGGCGAGCAGCGAGGGGAGCGCCATCGAGCACTCGCTGGGCTCGGCGGATGAGCCTGCGCCGGAGAGCGTCTATGAGATGATGGGCAACACACTCTTCGCTGGCAAGGACGTGGACGGTGACAGCGGAGTGGCGAAGCGCACGGGGGGCGACGCGGCAGATGGCTCGGCCAGCAAGGCATCGGACTCCGCTGACACTGTCGTCTCGTCGGTGGCATCAGTTGCACAGCAGTCGCACCACTCGCAGCACCCGCACCACGCCAAGACCGGCAGTGGCGGCGCTGGCCTGAGCAAGCTCCCGTCACTACCCAAGAATCGCGCTGAGCTGCGCAGCGAGTACCAGCGCCGCTTCCAGCAGAAGCGTGCCACATTCAGCAGCGCCGACTTCTGTGCAGAGATGGCCGGGGTGACCGCGGTGGCAGGTGCCGACACCCTTCCTAACGACGTCGCCCTCGCGGCATCGCTCTCAGCGGAGCGGCAGGCGAGCGATGCGGCCACGCCTGGCCCGTCGTACCAAGAGGCGGAGGAGATGCGCGACGAGATTAAGACGCTCAAGGAGCAGCTCGTGCAATCTGCCAAGGCTGCTGATAAGCACACGCAACGGGCCGGCGCGGCCGAAGCGGAGGTGGAAGAAGTCAAGGCGCAGCTCGCAGAAGCCTGGGAGCAGCTCCGCGAGGGCGGCGGTACCGACGCCGGAGCTGCTGCAGAAGTTTTCGAGCTGCAGGCTGCCAACGAAGAGGTCACTGCCATTGCAGATGAGCTCGCAACAAAGAATGAGAGCCTCGCGGCTGAGAACGACATCCTCCGGGCGCGCGTGTCAGCACTCGAAGAGCGCGGGGCGGCTGAGGGCGACCGTGCTGACGACTCTCCCACTCGGCCGGAGCCCCACGCTCACCTTCGGCAAGAGATTGAGGCGCTCGCCATGCAAAACGAGGATCTCTCGACCGACAACGACATATTGAAGGACCGCCTCGCCCTCGCCGACGGCCAGTCTGTCGAGCTGGGCGAGCGCGTCGGAGAGCTCGAGTCCTTCCTGTCGGCAGCGGAAGCCAAGGCGGAGACTCTTCAGGTCGAGGCCGAAGAGGCCATCGCCGCCCTCGCAAGCGCACGCGAGGCCCTCGGTGCTACCAAGGAGGAGCTTGAGAAGGCTCGCGCGCAGGCGCAGGAGGCCTCCGAGTCTGCCGTGCGCGCTGCGGACGCCATGGAGGCAGCCTCCGAGGAGGCCGCGGCAAACGCGCTGCGCTCGTCGCAGCAAGAGGCTGAGCTCGCGGAGCTGCGGAAAGAGAGGGATGCGGAGGAGCAGCGGGCAGCGCTCGTCGTTGCCACGAGCACTGAAGCATCAGATTCGCAGCTGGTGCAGCTCAACGCGGCCAGCGAGCGCCTTCGCGAGAGGGATGCTGAGGTGGAGTCCCTGAAAAACAAGATAGCCGACATGGCGGTAGACTTGGAGAAGGCCGAGTCAGCGTGGGAGGCGTCCGATGTGAGCCTCGGTGCGGCGCGGCAGGCAGCCGAGGAGGCCATGGCAGCGCGCCATTCGGCGGAGCGCCAGCTGGCGGCGACGGCGGCCACGTCTGCGCTCGCCGCGGCGCGTGCGGCCAACGGCGCCACCGACGGTCTGCACAAAGATCGCGAGCTGCGCGCCGCCATGGAAATGCTCGAGGCGGAGGCTGCTCGCGCGGATCGTGCCGAGAAGCAGCTCGAAGAGGCGCGAATGCGAGGCGCGCTGCCGCTGGCTGGGGACCGCGCAGTCGCGCGGAGTGACGGGACGCTCGACGGGCGCGAGCATTCGCATGACGGCGTCGCTCATGCAGTCTGCATCGACGACGACGGCGAGGCAGAGAGGAGCGAGGAGGCGCTGCCTCGCGCGCAACAGCTGGCAGACCTCGTGGAAGAGGGCGCGGCCGTACTGGCGAGCCGTGTGGTCTCCCTCGAACGATCCGAATCGTCGCTCCGGAGGCGCATGGCAGAGGCTGCGAGGGCCGCCGCCGCGGCGGCGGCGAGCGCGGCCCCCGGCGAGGATGAGCTGGAGGCTGCCGCTGCCCAGGTCGAGGCGATGGCGGCGATGGAGGTTGAGCTCACGGAGCTTCGCGCACGCGTGGCGGAATTCGAGGCTCGAGGAAGCCCCGTGGCGAACGGCGACGCTGGTCACCACGCCGACGCGCCCGAGCCGCTCAGCGAGGAGCCCGTCGCCGCGGCCTCGCCCATGCTGCGCGCGATCACGCATGCCAACGGCCGCACGCCCACCAAGATGCCCGCCCACACGGCTGCGCGCGAGCTCGACGAGCTGCGATCTGAGAATGCCTCGCTGGTGTCGCGGCTCGATGAGGCCGTGGAGGCGGCACGCCTGGCCGAGGAGGCGGCGCACAGTATGTCCGCGCCGACGATGCACGCCCAAGAGATCGCGGAGCGCAAGGCGATTGAGCTCGAGGTCGAGTGCGACACGCTGCGCACGCGCCGCGATGCCCTCGAGGCCGAGCTCAGCGCGGCTCAGAGCCGATTGGCCTCCGCAACCTCGGAGCGCGACGAGGCCCACGCCAAGCTCCGCGAGGCGCGGACCGCTGCGGAGGCGATGCGGATAGAGCGCGATGGCGTGACCTCCGAGCTCGAGGACGTCAAGGATGCGCTGGCGTCGTCCAAAGCGAGGGCCGCCGAGGAGCAGGGAGGTTTTTCTCAACAGGCTGCGTCCGCCGCCGCCGAGGCAGAGGAGCTGAGGGCGCGAGTTGCCCAGCTCGAGGGCAGGGACGCAGACGCATCGAGAGTCGAGGCCCAGCTTCTGGAGCTCAGCGTTGAGCACAATGCCCTGAAGGCCGAATTCGAGTCGGCCGCGGAGGCGTCCGTGGCGGAGGCTGACACGCTCACTGCCGAGCGCGATGCTTCGCACGCGGAGCGGGACAAGCTGGCGGCCAAGCTTGCGGAGGTGGAGCGCGCCTCCGCCGCAGCCTCGAGCAACAGTCGCGAGGAGACGGCTGAGGCTCGGGCCGCCGCCAAGCTCGCAGAGGAGCGCGCGGCCGAGCGCGAGGGCACCGTGGCTGAGCTGGAGACGCGCGTGGGCGAGCTGAACGACGAGCTCGCGGGCGTGACCAGCCGCCTCGAGGAAGTTCTGGAGGCACAGCGCACTTCGGACAGCGCCGCTACCGACGCGCGCGATGCGCTGCAGGCCTCCGTCGTCGAGATCTCCGAAGAGCGCGATGGCCTCCGGGCGAGGCTGACCGAGCTCGAGGGACTGCTCGCGGCCGAGGAGGCGCGCAGCGCGCAACGGAGCGCCGACGCCGAGGCAGCGGAGGGTGAGACCGCCGATCTGCTCGAGTCTGAGCGCGAGCGCGCTGACGCGCTTCAGGCGCGGCTCGCCGAAGCGGAGGCCAGCGTCGCCGCCGCCGCCGAGGAGCGGGTGGGGCTCAAGGCAATGCTTGAAGCCGAGAGGGACCACGCAGAGTCGCGAGCTGCAAAGCTCGAGGCCGACCTCCGAGACGCCGAGGCCACGCTCTCCAGCGAACGCGACGGGTGGCGCAAGAAGCGCGCCGCCGCTGATGAGGCGTCCGCAAAGCTCGAGGCGCTTACGATGAGCGAGCAGATCCTGCGAACGGAATGCGACGACCTCAGGGGCAAGCTCGACGCAGCCGAGGCCGACGTCCAGAGCGCTCGAGAGAGGGCAGAGGCTGCCGCGGCCAACGATTCGATCGCTGCGGAGGAACGCAAGAGCGCAGCCGCTGCGGCCGAGCGGGCTACGGCCGATGCGCGAGACGAGGCCGCCGCACTGCGCGCGGCGCTCGCTCGCGCCGAGCGCGCTGAATCGGCCGCACGCGAGGACGGCGAGCGGCTGCAGACCGAGCGCAATGAGCTCGCGAGCGAAAGCGACAGGCTCCGTGCCGAGGTCGACGCGCTCAGGACTCAAACGGACGCCGATGCGGACGCGGCGGGGACGATGAGGTGCGTCTTCGAGCGAGCGCGCCGACGCGCGTGCGTTGCGGGCGCGCGCCGGCGCGTTTCTGCGCGCGCGCGGCGCGTTGACGGTTTCTGCGCGCGCCCGCTCGCCCTTAACAGCCGCGAGCTGGCAGCCCTCAGGAGGGAAAAGGAGGAGACCGCTGCCGCGCTGAAGGCTGAGATTGCGGCCGCCACAGCCGCTGCAGAGGCAGCCAAGGAGGAGGCCGCATCCGCCGAGCGCGCGGCGGAGCTCGCGCGCGCTGAGACTGTGGCGGTCGAGAAGGAGGCCAAGGCGGCGGTGGAGGCGGCAGCGCTCGCGAACAGGTGCGTCCGCGTGTCGCCATGTTGCGCGATGGGCTCGATGAGGCCGTGTGGTGTCGCGTGCGAACTGACTGTGGCGCCGACGGACGCCTCCTCCCCCCCCCCTCCGCCCCCCCCCCCCCCCCCAATCCCCCTCGTGGGCGCTCGCTCGCTCTGGTGTCAACGTCGCGACTGCGTAGCGGTGACGTCGACCTGGAGGTCGAAATCGAGTCCCTCCGCCGTGACCTCGCCGCTGCAGAGCGACGCGAGGAGGAGCTGGAGGAGGAGCTGGCGGGGGCGCGCGACGCGCTCGACGGCAAAGGTGGGGGCGAGGCTTCGGCGGACAAGCTCGCGCTGGAGGCGGAGGTGCGCGAGTTGCGCGCGGCCAACGCCGACCTCACCACCAAGCTCGCATCGACGGCGAGCAAGTCGGCCGGTGGCGCCGGCGATGCGGCGCGCGTGCAAGCGGCGGAGGCCGCGCGCAAAGACGCCGAGGCCGCCGCGGCCAAGGCCAGGACGGAGACCGAGGAGGCGCAGGCCTCCGTTCGCGAGCTGCAGGTGGAGCTCGTGACCAGCCAAGAATTGTACGCCAAATTGCTCAACTCAATCAACAACATGTAGTAATGTACAACAACAACAGTGGGCGCGCCTCGCCCCGGCTCGGCTCAGGCGAACGAGTATATGGTGGCGTCTCCGTCGTCCCCCGCGCACAGCAGCGCGTCACCGCCCGCGCCGACGCACAGCGCGCGCACTGCGTTCCTCCCGGCGCCCAGGCCGTACGCGCAGGCGCCCGTGCGCGCATCGTGCACGAGCACTCTGCCGCCGCCGTCGCCGGAGATGACGAGATCCTCGAGCGCCTCCAAGCAGTACACGAAGTCGCCATGCTCGCGCCAGGTGTGCACCGCGCCCCAAACCCTCGCATCCCAGGTGCGCACCGCCCCGTCTGCTCCCGAAGACGCGAAGGCCATCCCCGTGCCCGCGCCTGCCAGCCTGCGCAGATCGCCCACCGCGCCCGCGCCCTTGGGGGTCGCATGCCCCTCAAGCTCCGCCACGAGCGCAGCTCGCGGACGCACGCGGGGGTCCCACGCGCGAATGCGGCCGTCCTGGCCTCCCGACAGCAGCACGGATTCAGATCTGGCCCCGCCGCCTCCGTGCAGCCACTGCAGCGCCGTGACGTGGCCCTGGTGCGCACCGCCGAACATGCTCGCGGCCGCCTCGACGCCGATCTCCCACAGCCCGAGCGCGCCGTCGCGCGCGCCGGTGGCGACGGCCCCTCCCTCGCCGCCCCACGAAAGGCACAGAATGGGCGCCTTGTGGCCCCTCAGGACGCTCGCCGCCTCGGCTCGCAGGCCCGAAGCCCCCAGCGCCCACACGCGCAGGCTCTTGTCGTACGAGGCGCTCACCGCGTGCGCGTCGCCACACGCGACCGCGCTCACGGACCCCGTGTGCCCCTCCAGGCGTTGCGCTCGCACGGCCCGCCCCTTTTCCCACAGACACAGCGTCGAGTCCATGCCTCCGCTCAGGACGCGCCCATCGCTCGCGTGCGCCACGCACGTCACCCACTCGGAGTGGCCGTGCGCCTTGGTGTACAGCTTGCGCGCGCGCCGCCCCGTCGCCAGGCTCACCTCGTATAGCGCGTGGTCCGAGCCCGCGACCACCGCCAGCTCGCCATGCGCCGAGGCGGCGAGCAGCGGGCGATCCGACAGGTCCACGATCCTCCCCGAGGGATCCGCAGGGCCGGCGAGCCACGCGCCCGCGTCGGCGGGCGCCCTGCCGCGCGCGAGCGCCGGTGGCTCCGCCGGCGGCGCGTGCGCGAACGCCGCGCCCGCAGCGCGCGCCGCGGCCGGCGCCCGCGCCGCGGTCGCGGATTCGGCCGCTGCTGCCTCGCCTTGGAGGGTGAGCGCCTGCTCGATGCGCTCGCAGAACGCATCGTTGAGCTCGTGCGAGCGCGCCGCGGAGTACTTCGGCGGGGCTGCGCGCGGCGGCGGCGGCGGCGGGCGCCGTGTGTGTGTGGGGGGGTGTCAGAAATGCTTCTTCGTCCGGGCGGAGCGAGCGAGCACGCGGGCGGACCGGCCGCACCTCTGCTTGACGCTGCGGCGTCGGCGGGCGCCGCCTTGCCGGCAACGGCCGCGCGTCTCTGCTGCCGCCGCTTGAGCAGCGCGAGCCTGCTCACCCCGGAGGCGTCCCCCGACGACATTGTGTGTTCCCGGCGGGTGTGTGTGTGTGGGTGGAGGGGGGGAGAAGGGGAGAAGGGAAGCGGGCGCGTGGGTTGGGCACGCGTGTGCGCGCGCGGAAGGGTGGGATGCGCGGCCGGGCGGGAGCGGCGGGGCGTTGCGCCCGCGCGCTCGCTCGCCGCGATTCGTACGCGCCCGCCGCCGGGTCGTCGGAGGAGCGGCCTCGGCGCGCAGGCGATGATGGGGGAACGGGAACGGAACGGAACGGCGGATATTACATTAACCCTACCCCAAATAAGCATCCGTCTGCCGGCACCTGCGGCACGAACCCTAACCCTCCGTCGTGACATCTGGCTCCCAGCGCATGCCGAGCTCTCTGGAGCGAGGACGGAGCGGTGCGCTCAGGAACATTTTTGTGTCGGTTTGATCGCATGCGATTTGCGAGGTCACCCGAGCTCCCGCATCTGGAGCGAGGCCGGAGCGGTGCGCTCAGGAACATTTTTGTGTTTGTTTGAGCGCATGCGATTCGGGAGGTGCGCGGGGCGTCGGCCGCGCGGGGCGGCGCCGGCGCGCGGGGGCGCCAGAGGGCGCCAC
>RQSC01000005.1:246610-256672 GCA_013416795.1 Prasinococcaceae sp. CCMP 1430
GCGGCAGCAGCAACAGCAACAGCCCGGCCAGGGCGCGAGCGACCTCGGCCAGGCCCAGGCGAGGTCGCCCGGGGCGGGCGCGGGCGTGGACGGGGAGGCGGGGCGGCGAGCGCAGGTGCGCGCGCGCGCGGAGCAGCTCGAGCAGGACGAGCGAGACGCGGAGGAGCTGCGCGCCCCCATACGCGTGCGGCTCTCGCACGCCGCCGAGGGCGCGCGGCGGTCGGCCGACCCGGGCATGCACGACCTCGACATGCTCGCAATGCTCAACGAGCTGGAGGCCGTGGGCTTCACGCGCGAGCAGGCCGAGACCGCGTCGCGCGTGGTGGTCGCGCACAACGCCGAGCTGTGGGCGCGCTCCGGGCTGCGCTTCGCGGAGAAGCTCGACCTCGCGAAGCACGAGCACTCGAACGAGGCTGCCCGGAGCGTCTTCCACGAACAGATGGACAACCGGCTGTCGCAGATAATGTCGGACATGCGGCGCGACGTCGAGGGCGTGTCGACGGAGCTGCAGCGGCTGAGGGACGACATGCGGTACGAGCAGGAGAAGCTGCAGACCTCGCACAGGCTCGACATGAACGTGCGGGCGCGTGCGCTGGCGCGCGCGCGCCCGAAAACGCGCGCGGGCGCGCAACTGCCGGCTCGGCGCCCCTCGGCCCCTGCCCCGCCTCGCTGACGTGCGCGCGACCGCGCGCGGGCCCCCGCAGCTCGAGAAGAATCGAATCAAGGAGGAGATGCAACAGATCGGCGACCGCATAGGGCACGCCGAGGGGCGGCTGGAGCGCATGGTGGCCACCACCGGCCACGAGAACAAGAACGAAATCCAAGAGGTGCGCACGCTGCTCGAGGCGTCCAAGAGCGACTTCCTGCGCTTCGGCATCGGCGGCGTCGTCTCCGTCGTCACCGTCGGCCTCACGTATTTGCGGTTCTTCCACATGTAGTGAGTGGGCGTCCTCTTCTATAGGAGTAGTGCCCAGGTGGAGCTGCAGCAGGCCATGTTGCGCCTCCGCGTTTACTGTTACCACTGCCTGTAGGAAGCCCCAAACAAATTAGACCATGCTTCGACCCACCCGCGAGTGCCCCCCCCCAAGGGCCCCTGTGGCACCCCGCAGCGCGTGTTCGTGGTAAAGGCCGGCGAGGTGGGCATGCGTGGGCCAGGCGCACAGCGCGTGGGGGGGGGGTCTCCGTGGGCATATTTCGTGCGAGTTCGGCTAAAACCCTACCCAAAACAACCCGAAATGGCCAAAATTGTTTTGAGATTGCACCAGGGCCGCCGCGCAGGTGCTGAAGGCGGGCCGGAGGCACTCCTTCTCTTCTGCGCGGAGCAGGGGGGGCGAGGGCTGTGGTGGGGTTGTGCCATCGTCGTCATCATCTGGAGGCGTCGGGGTGAGGGAAACCAAGCATTTCGTTACATAAATTACGCGATACCAAGTATTTCGGGCATTATTCAAATTGCCAACATTTAGACGCCAATTGACTCTGTCCGGGCGCGGAGGGCGGAGATGTGGGAGCGGGAGCGGGGGAATAGCTTGCGCGTGTCGGCAGCGGAGTGCGTGACCTCTCGCGGGCGGCGTCGCGCAGGTGTGCGAGCGCAGAGCACGCTCGTTGTGCTCCCGCATGCGGCGCACGCGAGTAAGAAGAAGTCGTTCCACTCAGCCGCGGTGGTTGTGTTCTCACGCGCGGAACGCGCGATGCAGTAAATTGTTCTTCTCAAAGCCCCCATAATGACGGTGGGAAGGGAGGGAGGGCGCGTGAGTGAGTGAGGGTTAGTGTTGCCCACGGCGCGCGCTCTGGTGTGCGCGTAATAGCGCGGCGGCGATTGCGCGCGCGCGGTGAGTCGGTTGGCGCCGGGTCTTCTCGTCCGGTTGGGTGGTGTGTGTGGCACACTGATGAGCTCAAATTTTGACGATCCTGCGTGGTTTGTGTGGCCGTAGTTTAAAATCCGCTTGTACCAGAGCAGGTTAGCTATGTGGTTAGAATCTCTCGTTGTGGGCACGTTCGACGTAGACGTATCCGAGAAGACCCGGGCTCGACTTTTCAATTACGAGATTCCCGGCGGCCACAGAATTTTTTGCTCGGATCCGCAACTTTTTTGCATTACTTTGACCTGTAACCATGCATTTCACGAAATTATGACATTTATTTCACGGAATTATAATACGAAGCGGATTCCGTTGGAATCCCATTATATCTGTGAATCCGAAGGGAACCCACGGTTCCCCGACGCACCTTTCCCGCTGTTTTCCGACGTTGCGGCGTTTTGCGAACACGAAGAGACCCGGGGTCGATTCCCGGCGGCCACAGAAGTTTACGGTACTTTTTGGAATTACTGTACTGTACGAATCCACACCAGACCCTACATTGGGTCAAACCGTAAGTGCACACGTGGCGCGCCCTCGGCTTGGCGTGTGATCTTCATCCTCGCCACGCGCAAGGGCGGGCGGGCGGGCGGGCGAGGGGGGGGTGTGCGGGCGAGCGTGCGCCAATGTAGTCCGCTCGCCGTCCGCTCTCAGCGCCACACGGGCGCGGCGCGGGCGCGCGGGGAGCCGAGCGCCCCCCCTCTTTGTCCGGAGCGCGCGCCCCGCGCGCGCGCTGCCGCTCCCGCGCGGCCGCGGCGCGCAGGCGCGCCCGACGCGGCGCCCTGCTGCAGGCCCTTCCCTTCCCAGTCCCCTCCAGCGCCTGACCGCCGCGCTCGCGCGCGTTGTCAGCCGCCATGGCCATGGAGGTGCGCCGCGTGATCGGCGACGCCCACGACCTGCCCGTGCTGTGTGCCGCGTACAACCGCTCGCGCCGCGAGGTGTACTCGGGGGCACAAGACGCCCTCATCAAGGCGTGGGACGCCGACAGCGGGCGGCCGCTGCGCGTGATGGCCGGCCACAAGGGATGGGTGACCGACCTGTGCTTCGTGCCCAGCGTGCACGCTCTCTTTAGCTGCTCCACCGACGGCAGCGTGCGCGTGTGGTCGGAGAAGGGGCGCGCGGTGCAGTGCGTCGAGTTCGGCGAGCCGCGCGGACAGGCGTCGGCTGCGGCGGCGCATGCGGCGGCGGCGCCGGCGAGCGCGATGGCCGCAGCCGAGGCCGCGCGCGCTGCCAGAACGCGCTCGGATGGCCCGGTCTTCTGCCTGGCGTGGTCGCACAAGCGCCGTCTGCTCATCGCCGGCGGCAACGGCGTGATCCACATCTACAAGTGCAAGACGCCCGCCGAGCTGAGGAGGCAGGAGGTTGCGCGCGTGGCTCGCGGCGGCGGCGGCGGCGGCGGCCGCCGCGGCGGCTACAGCGCGCGCGCGTTCGGGGCTGCCACGGCGAGCGACGCCGACGGGACGGCAGGCTTCGCATCGGGGACGGACGGCTCCTCCGACGGAGACGCGCAGCGCTGCGTGCTCACGCACTTCGCGTGTGTGCGCTCGCACGGCGACATCGTGCGCGGGCTGTGCGTCAACGAGAGCGGCAGCAAGCTCTTCTCGACGGGCTTCGATCGCGCCATCTGCGTGTACGACATCGAGCGCCCGCACGACTTTCTCAAGGTCGAGAACTGCCACGACGGCGCCATCTGCGCCCTCGCGCTCGACACCGAGCACCACCGGCTCGTCACGGGTGCCAACGACGGGAGCTTCAAAGTGTGGTCGCAGGAGGGGCGCTGCCTGGACACCTTTCTCGGTCCCGACACGGTGACGGGCCTGGCGTATGTCCCCGCCACTCGCAACTACTGGATTGCGAGCGAGTCGGGGCGCTGCACCGTGTACGATCCGCGCTCGCCCATGGACATCTCTGGCTACGTGAGCGCGACCAGCAGCCTGGGCGACTTCGCTGCCATCCAGCACATCCACCAGCCGCCGGATGCGTCGGACGTGCTCGTGGGGCTCAGCTCGCAGCGGCAGCTGGTGATGTGGCAGTTCAACCCGTGTGCGGCGCAGCGCGTGCTCACGGGCCACGCCGACTGGGTGGAGGCGCTCTGCGTCGTCGAGCGCGGCATGGCCTACGACAGCCATGCCGAGGGGGGAAATTGGGGAAAAATCGCCGCCGCGGACGTCGGCGACGACGGCGGCGGCGGCGATCCGGCCGACGGGCTGGCGGGTGGTCGCAAGCGCCCCAGAGAGACGATCGTGTTCAGCGCGGGTGCCGACGGCGTGCTCCTCCGCTGGCAGCCGAGCCCGGAGCTCAACACTGACGTGTACACGTGCGTGGAGGAGCTGGCGGGCGGTCATCGAGGCGGCATCCTGTGCCTCGCCCACTGCGCGGAGCTCGACCTGCTGCTGACGGGCTCGGAGGACGCCAGCATCCGCGTGTGGCACCTCGATGGGCGCGAGGAGCTCGGCGCGCAAACGGCCGCGCGCAACAAACGGAGGGAACAGAGGGGGTTAGAGCCCCCGGCAGGTCCCGCGGGCCGCGAAAACCCGACAAAGGTCCCCGACGTGCTGCTCGGCCACGAGGGGCAGGTCAGCTGCCTCGCGGCGCTGGAAGGCGCCGTGCTTGCGTCGGCGGGCGCCGACTGCTCGCTGCGCTTCTGGGACCTCCGCACTCGCCATGAGATTGCCTGCTTGGCTCGCGCGCACGAGGGCCCCGTTGCCGCGCTGTGCTACGGCGCGGAGCGCGCCGAGCTCGCGTCGTGCGGCCCCGAGGCTGTGGCCAAGGTGTGGTGCACGCGCTCGCACTCGCTCAAGTACGTGCTGCCCGCGGAGGGCGCCCAAGTCACTTGTCTGGGCTTTGTGCCCGCGGGCGTGGCGGCCCAGTGCGAGCGCGGCCACCGGCGGCTGCAGCAGCAGCTGCAACTCCGGCTCGCCGCGCGCGCGCGCGCGCGCGAGGCGGCGGCCGCGGAGTCCGAGCAGGACGGACACCGCGCTGCTGGCGCCGCGGCCGTTATTGAGGCCCCGGCCGAGGACGACGGGGGCGTTATTGAATCGCCATCCTCGACGGAGGGGGGCCCTCACGCGGCCCTGAGCAGCGGCCACTGGGTCACCGCGGCGGACGACGGTGTGGTGCGCTTCTGGGACTGCGAGCAGGCCAGCGTGGTGTGGTCGCTGCCCTTTGAGGGCTCGAGCGCCGCGGCGCTCTTCGTCGACGCGAGCAACGCCGTGGTGCTGCTCGTCGCGCAGGACCGCCGCGTGCAGGTGGTCGACCTTGTGGGGCGAGCAACAGGGCGCGCGTACGCGGGCCACACCGACGCCGTGCGCTGCATCGCGCGCGTGGAGGGGCGCGGGCACTACCTGACGGGCTCGTGGGACAGGACCGTGCGGGTGTGGGCCTCTGCGGCCGCCGGGAGGGGCGTTCAGGTGAGGAGCAAGGGAGCATTAGGGGAGGACGCGGGCGAGGGGGAAGAGGAGACCGGGGCCGGGGAGGACGCCACGGGCAACTACTACGCGTCCAGCTACGAGGCGGAGCACCCGCTCGTGCCGCCGCGCGCGCTGCGTACGGACCGGGGCGTCCGCTCGCTGCTCAGCCGCATGAACGCCGCCGCGGAGGGCGCGGGCGCCGCCTCGGGCGCGCGCGGCGATGAGGAGGCCGCCGCGCGCACCGCGCTCGGCGGCAAGCTCGTGGACCTGGAGGGGAGCCTCCAGCACAGGTACTTCGGCGGGCCGCCGGTGCGCCGCAAGGTCGACGCCAAGGTCACGACCTCCTCCTCCGCGTGACCGACCTCTGCAGGACCGAGTGCGAGCGAGCGAGCTCGTTCTAAATGCGAGCGCGCTCGCACTTAGGAAAGGCACACGTTGTGCGGTGGAGGTCCGCGAGCTCGCGGCGCTTGGCGGCAGCTGCGGCCGGCGAACAAACAGTCAGGCTCAGTCTTTAAAAGAAGGGAGGGCGCGCCCAATACATGCGCGCTCCCTCTCTAGGTCTAGCCAAGGTTGTTGTTGGTTGGGTGTCCGGGTTGTCGCATTGCACATCCGCGCCGCTGCCCGCATTCGGGGGGCGACGCCGCGCCGCGCGCGCGCGCGCCCCCCACTGCGCAGGTCGCTCCAGATTCATAAATTGCGTCGCAAACCGGGGGCGGGCGCCCCGGGCGTCACCGCGCCTCCCGGGCGTCGCCCGTGTGTATTCTCCGCACGTTGGCGCCCAGGGCGTTGAGCTTCCCCTCGAAGTTGCAGTAGCCGCGATCCATGTGCTTGAGGCCGTGCACGGTCGTCACGCCCTCGGCGGCCAGCCCCGCCAGCACGAGCGCCGCGCCTGAGCGCAGGTCGCTCGCGGTGACGTCGATGCCTTGCAGCAGCGGCGCCCCCGACATCCAGCCGCCCTCGACGATGGCGGTGTCGCTCCCGATGAGCTTGATGTTGGCGCCCATGCGCTTCAGCTCGCTCACGGTGCCCATGCGCTTCTCGAAGACCGTCTCGCGCACGATGGACGTGCCGTGGGCGTGCGCCAGCAGCGAGACGAACTGCGACTGCAGGTCCGTGGGGAAGCCCGGGTACGGCAGCGTGGTGAGGTCGGTGGGTTTGAGGGCGGCGGTGGGGATGATGCGCATGCGCTCGGGCCCGTCGAGGAGCACCTGGCACCCCATCTCCTGCAGCTTGGCGATCGCGGCCGTCAGGTGCGACGGCACGACGGGCGACAGGCTGAGCACCGAGCCCGTGATGGCGCCGGCCACGAGGAACGTCCCCGCCTCGATGCGGTCGGGGATGATGGTGAAGTCGGTCGGCCCGAGGCCGCCCGAGCCCGTCCCGCGCACGTAGATGGAGTTGGTGCCCGCCCCCTCGATCTTCGCGCCCATCGAGATGAGGAAGTGGGCGAGGTCGACCACCTCGGGCTCCTGCGCCACGTTGGCGATGGTGGTGTCGCCCTCGGCCCCCACCGCCGCCATCAGGATCGTCTCGGTCGCGCCGACGCTCGGGTAGTCGAGGTAGATCTTCGCCCCGCGCAGCCCGCCGGCGGGGGCGACGGCGTGCACGCAGCCGTGCTCGATGCTCACCGTCGCCCCGAGCGCCCGCAGCCCGCGGATGTGCAGGTCCACCGGCCGCGCGCCGATGTCGCACCCGCCCGGCAGCGGCACCCTCGCCTCCCCCTTGCGCGCGAGCAGCGCGCCCGTGACGAAGAAGCTCGCGCGCAGCCGCTTGACGCTCTCCTCCGACGGCTCGCAGCTGGTGAGGCAGGACGCGTCGATGAGCAGCGAGCCGGGGCCGTCCGCGTCCGGGGTGACGCGGCACCCGATGGAGCGCAGCACGCTGCTCATGGACGCGATGTCGGTGAGGTCTGGGATGCGCCGCAGCATGAGCTCGCCCTTGCACAGCACGGCGCCGGCCATCACCACCAATGCCGAGTTCTTCGCGCCGTCGATGGACACGTGGCCCGAGAGGGAGGCGAGGCCCTCCACCTCGAGCGCGTCAGCGCAGGGGGCGCCCTTGGTCACGCCGCTCTGGAATGCGAGCACGTCCTCCGCGATCATGGGGGGGGTGGATGATGGTGGCCTTCCATTGTTGTTCTCTCTGTCGGACGCGCTCGACAGCGCGCGCGTGAGCGTGGAGGAGCGGGGTGGACGAGAGGGGTGGGCGGCGTGGGGGGTGGGCGTGGGGGTCGGGCGCGGATGATGGCGATGACGGTGTTTGCGGGAGAGGCGCGTGTCGGCCGCGGTTGTTGTCGATCGGGGGAAGAAGGCGGGGGCGGACGCCGCCTTGGGGCGGGCTCCGGGCGAGAGGAAGGTAGTCATGGGCCGTGCGCCATTCTCGGCGGGGCGCCTGGTGGAGGCGGACGCCATGGTCGCGCGCCGGGCCGCATTCGTCGCAGAGGTCGCCATACTGTGAGGAGCAGGAAGGTCGGGTGTTGGCAGGTGGGGTGGGGTTGGGTTGGGGGTGGAGAACCAAAAAAATCGAGCGCAGTCGGCCAGCCGGCGGCGGGGTGCGCCGTCGGCGTGGGTGGGTAAGCCCTCACTCTGCTGCGCCTGCTGCGGTGCGGAGCGAGCGGGAGGAACGGGGGGCGGTGACGCGCGGCGTCTGCCACCGGAGGAGGCGAGGTGGGAAGGGGGGTGGGGGGAAGGAGCCCGCGGCGCGGCGGCCGCAGCGGCCGCAGCGAACGCGCGAACGCGCTTCCCGAGGGGGGCGCCGCCGCGAAACGCGAGCGAGCGCCCCTGCCCAGCCTGTTCCTCCGCGCAACACCAGCGCCACCCCCGCGCCGTCCGTCCCCCCTCCGCGCTCGCCCTCCTCAGCCCCGCGCGCCCGAGGCCGCGCGACACCCGCCACACGCGGCGGTGCACGGGCGCGGGCGCGCAGGCGCAGGCGCCCGCTGCGCCCCCCGGACCTCTCCTGCGGCCTCGCAGAGGCGCGAGCGCGAGGAAAGGCCCACAAAAGTATGCGCCGGGGCGTGCGGCAAACGGCCCGCGCGGGCGAGGTCAAATCGAATCGGATCCGCGCGCAACAAACGGCGGGTTCGGTGCGTTTCGCGCGCGGTCGCTCCGGATATTTTCGCCCGCGCCGCCTGCGCCACGGTGCGCTGCGCGAGGGCGCCTAACGGCCACTGAAAACCGAACGGCCGCGCGCGCGCGCGCGAAAACCCGCGGCCGACCAAATCGCGCGCGCAGGTCAAATCGCATCAGAGAAGGGAACTTATTTGCAGAATAAAAACTGTAATATATGAATTATGAATTATTTATTTCACGGAAGAGAGAGCGACGGACGCCGCAGTTTAGCGCGCGCGCGCTGGAGGCTCCTCGCGGTGAGATTTCGCGCGCGTGCGCGTCGGTAGTTGACGCCAACGATAGCCACGCTGCCGGCGGCTTGGTGGATCTCGGCCGCCCTTTTGGTCCACGTATCGTACCCTCCTTCTGCGGCGGTGCGCTCCGCGGGCGTAGCCTGCATCTGCATCGCTGTGTTGAGCAAGTCGAGCTAGCGGGCGACAGTAGCCTTTTCGCCCGACAGCTCTTCCGTGCATCATGGTCAAGCACCTCTACCCCTGTGTTGGCCACACGCACAGCCTGGAGCAGGAGGTCATTGTGTGTTATTTCGCTCTACAGGCGGGCCATGATATAGTCTGTCGCTGACGCCTCCGCCTTCTCAACATCGTTCAGCGCGTGTCGCGGTAGATGCCTGCCGTGGGTCAAGACGGGTTGGGTATGGGAGTCCACATGGCCAGTGCCTCATGTGGTGGCGCTTTGTCCACCACGGGGCAGGGGACGATATACGCGGCCGCCTGTTTGGTGCAAATTGTGGATGATGTGGTCGATGAAGTTGAATAGCTTCTCCTCGCTCTTCGGCTTCTGTGGCTCTGCAAAGACGTCCCGCGGCGAGAGCTCCTCCTCCTGCGCGTTGGGTGGAAGCTCGTCCTGCGGCCCCGCAGCGCCTGGTGCATGCATGGACACTGCAAAGCTTTTTGAAAGCGGTGGGGATGGTTTCCTGGGACCCTATATCTTTTTAACCCTAAATGTTAGAATATCATGTTGTGGCCGTGATGACCCAGGCTCTTTGTTGGCAGCCAACCCGAACGACCGACCCCGTTCGCATGCCTTATCCATGAGCAGAACGTGCGCAATCGCGAACGAAGTCGCCCGTGTCTTGTATATACGTGTATTTTGATATACTATCCTGGTGACACTCATCAGTGCGCCGCCGATTGCCTGTGCGTCGTGCGTTCCCGGCGCGCCACACAGCGCCGCCGCGCGGCGTCCGCCGCCGCTCTGGGGGCGCGGCGCGCGCGCAGCGAGAGGGGAGGGGGTGGAGGGTGCCCGGGCTTCGGAGCGGCGGAGCCCGGACGGCTCGCGCCTGGCGTCGGCAAGCGACGACCTAACGGTGTGCGTGTGGGACGCGTCGACCGGCGAGGCGGTGCACGTGCTCGAGGAACACGAGGATGTGGTGAGGTCGGTGTGCTGGAGCCCGGACGGCTCGCGCCTGGCGTCGGCAAGCGCGGACGAGACGGTGCGCGTGTGGGACGCGCCGACCGGCGGGGTGCTGCAGGTCCTCGAGGGACACAAGGGAGACGTGTACCTTGCGCGCTGGAGCCCGGACGGCTCGCGCCTGGCGTCGGCGGGCGAGGACGCGACGGTGCGCGTGTGGGACGCGTCGACCGGCGAGGCGCTGCAGGTCCTCGAGGGACACGAGGATGCTGTGGACTCAGTGTGCTGGAGCCCGGACGGCGCGCGCCTGGCGTCGGC
>RQSC01000005.1:269451-287531 GCA_013416795.1 Prasinococcaceae sp. CCMP 1430
GCCGCGCCGCCAGGCGCGCGAGGACGCCGCGTGCGAGCGGCCTGCGCAGGCGGCGCGCGCGCAGCCGTGCGGCCAGCAGCCCGAGGCAGTGGCCTCAGCGATGGCCTCAGCGGTGGCCTCAACGGTATCCTCTAATGCCCCCCACCCCTCGGCATCATCTCTCGAAGCGCTATCCCAGTACGCCCATGCCCACTCCCTGCCGCCCTGCTACCTCCAGCAGCACGTGGCCGCGGTCGGCGAGGCCAACCTGACGCTCGACGCGTTCAAGGCGAGCGTGGCGCGGCGAGAGGCGAGCCTGCGAGCTGCGTTCGCGCAGGCGTCAATGGACGGCGACACGGTCACGTTCGAGGCGCTGCGCAGGGCGGCGCCGCGCGTGTGCGTGCTGGCGCCCGCGGGGGGCTGCTCGTGCACCACCGTGAGCTTTCGCGCGGACGAGGTGCAGCGGATGCTCAACGCGATGGGCAGGCGGCGGGCGGCGTCTCGCGCCAGCGACGGCGACGTGCGCGCGGTGACGTACGAGGAGTTCCGCGATTTCTTCGCTGACATGCCGCCGGACGCCATCGTGTGGGACTACTGGGCGCGCAGCAGCGAGGCGTGCCTGCTCGAGTGCGGGTGCGGCACGGTCGACGTGCAGAGCCCCAGCGCGCGGGGCGGCAACCCCTTGCGCCACCTCGTCGCGGGCGCCGTGGCCGGGGCGGCCAGCAGGACCATCACGGCGCCGCTGGAGACGATCAGGCTGCAGGCCGTCGCCGCGGCGCGGTCGTCGGCCGCGAGGGCGGTCTCCGCCGGCGCGGCGGCCGCGCCCCCGAGCCTCGCCGCCACCGTGCGAGGCATCGCCGAGCGCGAGGGCGTCACCGCGCTGTGGCGGGGAAACACCGCGATGGTCATGCGCAGCGCGCCGCAGAAGGGCATCGACTTCTTCACCTACAACGCGTACAAGAGCGCGCTCGGCGAGCTGGCGACCCGGCTGGGCGTGCAGAAGGGGGCGGCGCGCGCCGACGGCGCCGACGGCGACGTGCTCGCCACGCGCCTGACGGCCGGGGCGCTGGCCGGCGCCACCTCGACCGTGCTGCTCTACCCGCTCGATGTCGTGCGCACGCGGCTCGCCGTGGGTGCCGTGCCCGGGCTCGAGGCGGCCGGCTCCAGGCCCGGCGGCGTGTCCGCCGTGCTGGGCGCCGCCGCCACCATCGCGCGCAAGGAGGGCGTCGGTGCGCTGTACAGGGGGCTCGGGTACGCCGTGGCGGCCATCATTCCGGAGGCCGCCGTGACCTACGGGACGTACGACGCGCTGAGCAACCTGACGTCTGCCGCGTACCGGCGCCGGTACGGCTCGGAGCCCCCGGTGGCCCTCGGGGTCGTGTGCGGCGCGGCCGCGGCGACCATCGGGCAGACGCTCGCGTATCCGCTGGAGGTCGTCACGAGGCGCGTGTCCCTCGGCAAGGGCGCGGTCACGGCGACCGGCGCGCGCGCGAACCTGCTCGCGCAGCTCGCTGCCGTCGTGCGCACCGAGGGGCTGGGTGCGCTCTACTCGGGCATCTCCGCGGCGACCCTGCGCGTGCTGCCCATGGGGATCGTGAGCTTCACCGTGTACGAGGCGACGAAGCGCGCGCTCGAGAGGAGCGCGCTCGCGCCGCTTCCCCCCGCCGACGCGGCGGCTCGGCCGCGCGCGCAGTGTGTACAGTAGCAATTCAATTATTCAGCGTGTGGAGCACTGGTCGCTGGTCCTCGCGCCATCGCACGCGGACGGCTCGCACGCGGCGCGTGGCGCGCGGGGCGTGTCTGTGACTGTGGTGCTTTACACGTCCGGCGGGCGGGGTCATCAAGGCGCGACAGCGTGGCCAGGCACCGGGCCTGCACCATCCCATGGCCTGGGAATGCGCAGCTCTAGATACTGCGATCGCTATGACGCCTCTGCATCGAACCGCGCGTGGCAGCGTCGGTTGGCGCGCACGGGCGCGTGCGGCAAGCACCGCGTCGCCAGCACTTAGTAGGCGGCCGGCTTCTCCACCTCCGGCTTGTAGGGCTTGGCCAGCACGTCGGTGAACTCCTGCTGCGGGGTCTTGCCGAAGGTGGTCTCGCGCCACAGGTCGGGGGTGAGGTAGCCGTACGACGCAGCGAGCGCCGAGAAGGTGGCCTTGATGAAGTTGCCGAGCGTGCGGCGGTGGCCGCGCGAGGCGGTGTACACGTCCTCGATGCCGGCCATCTGCAGCACCTTCTTGGGGGCCTTGGCCGCCACGATGCCCGCGCCGCGGGGGGCCGGCACGAGGCGCATGGTCACCGAGCCGCACTTGCCAGTGAGCTTGGTGGGCACGGTGTGGGGCTTGCCGATGGTCGAGCCCCAGTAGCCGCGGCGGATGGGCACCACGTTGAGCTTGGCGCTGATGATGGCGCCGCGGATGGCGGTGGCGACCTCCTTGGCGCACTTCACGCCCAGGCCGAGGTGGCCGTTGGAGTCGCCGACGCACACGAACGCCTTGAAGCGCGTGCGCTGGCCGGCGCGGGTCTGCTTCTGCACGGGCATGATCTTCATCACCTCGTCGACGAGGCCGGGGAGGAAGGCGTCGATGATCTGATCGGCGCGAGGAAGCGACGCGGCGAGTCAGCGGCGCGTTCCAGATGAAAAGGGGAGAAGGGGGGGGGGGGAGGGCGGCCCTGCCTCTACCTCGCCCACCCAGTCCCCCCCGGCCGCGTGCCCCCGCGTCTCGTCCCGTCCCGTCCCGCCGCGCTTGCGCATCCNCGTCGGGGGTGGCCAGGTTGATCCAACGCGGCAGGGTGAGGTCCGTCGTGACGGTGCCGGTGGTGTCGCGGTGGATGACGATGTCCTCCTCCTCCAGGTTGGGGTCCGCGTATGCGCTCTCCATGATCAAATTGAGCACGCCGCGGAGCTCCTCAGTGGTCATCGTGCGGCCGTCGCCCACGTCTGATAGGTTGTTTCGCAGGTGGTCCTCGAGCTCGCTGCGCGTGAGAGTGTTGTTCTTGTCGTTGTCCATCTGGTGGAAGACGAGCGCCGCCGTCATTGCGTTGACGGCGAAGCGCGCCTGCCGCCGGCGCGGGTACAGACGCTCGAACAGGAACTCGCGGTACATTTTGGCCTTGTCAGCCATCGACCACGTGGCCGCCGGCCAGTACACCAGCGCGATGAGTTTCTGCACCCAGCCCTGGAAGTGCGTCGCGTAGTACGTCACGAAGGTGGTGCAGAAGCCCAGCATGAGCACGCCCTGGGTGATGGCGGCGACCAGCTGGCCGAGGTTGGGCGTGCCCATGTTGCCACCGCCCTGGAACGTGAGCACCACGCCGTACCTGTACACGTCCACGTGGTCGAACACGTCGTCGCTCACGCCGAGCCCCATATCGGAGAGCGCGGCGCTCTGGTGGCCGTAGTGAATGCTGGGGCCCACGCTGGACCACTGCGAGCGGATGGCGTGCAGCTCCAGCACGGCCACCGTCGGCGCGTTCCTCGAGCTCAGCGTGCGCTCGCCGCCCGGCTGCAGGTCCCAGTTGTAGTAGCGAACGTTGAAGGTCACCTTGAGGCCCGCCAGGCGGTAGTGCGGCGTGGTCGGGTCCTTCGCGTCCCAGCGTTCGTCCAGGCTGACGCCCGTCCAGGTCAGCACGTCCTCGAGCGTGAGCGTCACGGCCGCCTTGCTTTTCCCGCGGTGGTCGAACTCGGCGAGGTTCTGGTTGCTGTCGGCGACCCGCACGTAGGTGTAGTCGGGCAGCTTCGTGCCCTCGGTGTGCACGTACGAGTGCGTGAAGTAGATCTCCATCTCCTCGGGGGCCGCCACCAGTCGCGTGGTGTTCGAGCCGCAGACGCACTTCTGCGGCGGGGCCTCGATGACGTCCTCCACGCACTGCGCGGGCTTCGTGTTCGGTTTGGCGCAGTCGTACTGCCAGTACCGCAGGATCTGTTCGGACGTGATGATGGAGAAGTGCTCCTCGCCCTTGACGAGGCTCTGGTCGAAGGTGTGCAGGTCGCAGTCGTTGTCGCCCGGCTGCAGGTTCCAGAAGCCGTCACGCCAGTTGTACTCCGGATTGTTGCAGTAATCGCAGAGCCCCCTGGCGCACCGCGAGGCCTCGAACGGCTGGTTCGCGCTCGGCTGGCCGTATATCTCGCCCAGGATGAAGGAGGGCGCCGACATCATCAGGAAGCGCTGGTTCGCCACGAGGTCCCAGCCGATGTAGACGATGACGAGGGCGGACAGGGTCCATAGCAGGACGCCTGGGAGGAGCGGGAGCGCGGCAGCGCGGCAGCGCGGGAGCGCGGGAGCGCGGGAGCGCAGAGGCATTTGCGCGTGCGCGTGCGTGGCAAGGGACAAGGGAAGTGCGTTTTGTGTGTGTGCGGCGTGTGTGATCCGTCGCCTGTCAGCAGCACGCAGCGGGGAGCGCGGCGCGGCGGTCGGCTCTCTGAGGCGCCGCGCCGGCGAGCGCGTGAGCCCGTCGCGCGTCGCGCCAACGAGGCGTGCCCGCAGGTGCTGCCGCCTGCAGGAGCGAGGCGCGTTCCCGCGATCGCAAGCGCCGCGCCGCGCCCCCCAGCGTGGGGCGCCCACCGGCGTTGTGAATGCCAGCCTACGCCTGCGCCCACAACGGCCACTCGCGAAAAAGACCGGGAGACCGATTGCGCGCGCGCATCGCAGGCGCAATCTGCTGCCATCGCATGCAAAAACCTTGCTCGTGCTGACCGGCCGCTCGCCCCTGTCCCATGCCGTCGCCCCGTCCTCGCGCCGCTTTTAGGGTCCGTTGCGCCGCGCGCCGCCGCCCGCCGTCTCGCTGCCGCCGCTTGCGTCGTGCGCCGTGCGCGCTGCCGCGACGAAGCGCATGCCGCGTCAGAGGCACGAAGGCTGCGCTCTAGAGCTGGCGCTGATGTGCGAACCAAAATTTCCCCCTGTTCCACCACTCGCCCGAGGCGAGGGTGACGTTCATGTCGGAACTGCCATCAACCTCGTAGGTGATTGAGTCGCCCATCGTGGTCTAGCCGGCGATGGTCTCCTAGGCAGACCCATGCGCCTCCCTCCTCCGCCCCACCCCAAAATACTCACAGGAGTACAACCTGCCAGAGGATGTGCGTCGATGCAGGCCCTGCTGCTGCTGTCGCGCGGACTTGCAAGCGCATGCGCGCCCGAGCCCGTGTCTGCGTTGTGCTCGGAATGGCCCATCGCGAGTTCGTGCGCCGGCCGGAGCGCGCTCGACCTCTTTGCGCCCGCGTTGTGCTCGGAATGGCCCCTCGCGAGTTCGTGCGCCGGCCGGAGCGCGCTCGACCCCTTTGCGCCCGCGCTGACTGAGGCGGCGCGCGCCAAACGCGCGTTCGCTCGCTCGCTGCGTCTCGCGCTCCATGCAGAGGGCTGCCAAGTTCATCCTGCGCGCGCTCGACAAGGCCATCGAGAAGAAGGAGCTGGCGAAGGTCGGCCAGTCGTACGACCTGCCGAAGAAGAAGGGCGGGAGCAAGACACCCTCGAAGGCTGCTGCGGCTGCGAAGGCCAAAGCGACGCCCAAGAAGGCGGCGGCCACGCCCAAGAAGAAGGCGGCGGCCACGCCCAAGCCGCCCGCGTCCAAGGGCAAGAAGAGGTCAGCGGCCTTCATGTCGCCGCAGGAGAGGGCGGCGGCGTCCAAGAAGGCGGCGACCTTCGAGCTCGCGCCGCCCCTCCCCGCAAAGTCGTCCAGCGGGTGGTGTTCCATCATGTGAGGCGTGGGCGTGGATTCTCTAACACACACACAACGCGTGGCCCGCACGCGCGCGCGGTGGGCGGCGCTGTATACTCTCTCTCTAGTCTGCACGCCTGCCGGGGCGCGCGCGCGGCTCAACGGCCGCCGGCGAAGCGGTGCAGGCCGCGCTAGCACGTGCGCCCGCCGCCCGACGGCAGAGCAGGAACAGTAACACGCAACTCGGGCGACGCCGAGCGCACCGCCCCGGTCGTGCTCGCGCGCGCAGCGCACTCCCGCCGCCGCGGGCTCTCGCCCCTCAGTGGAAGCCCTCAGTCGGCGTCGCGCGGGGCGTCCGTCCGGACCCCCGCGCGCCGTCGCTCGCTCCTCGGCGACGAGTGCGCAGCATCGCAGCCCGCTCAATGCGCATGCCGGAAGCTGTGCTGCCGAGGCACACGGACGGGGCAACCCGGTTCGTACACGCCATGCTCAGGGATTGACCAGATCAAGCATTCCCGTTATTAGCGAGTACACCCAGGGTCGAGCGGCAATATTGGTACTGAACGCTGTCTCCGGCACGCGACGCACGCACAGCCCACGCGCTCTGCTCCGGGAGCCACAGCGCGCGCCGCGGCCCTGCCGTGCCTCCTCCCCGTCCCGTCTCGTGGGCACGCACGCGCCGGCGCGCCTCCCACCCCCCCCCCCCCAACCCCCCGCCCTCCAATCGAACACACCCACACGAGCTCCAGGGCGCGCCCTCGGACGCGCGGCGGCGACAGCGGCCGTGCCCGGACTCGCGGGCGGGCCGGGAAAGCGCTGGTGGCAGAGCATATGCTCAGGCGCGGGGGCGCGTGCGCCGCCGTGGTGGTCGCAGCGCTCGTGGCGGCGGCCGCGACGGCCCCCGCCGCCATGGCGGCTGCGGATGGCGGGGGGAAGATTGCCATCGGCGGCGAGAGATTTCCCACCGTGGAGGTGCGACCGCGCGCGCGCGTGCGCTCGCGGCGACTGGGACGGGCGTGTCGGCCGCGCGCGGTGCGTTGGCTGATGCGCGCCGTCCTGCGCGACACCCGGTCCTCGCGCCCGCGCTACCAGGCGTCAGGTGCCGTCGACGGACACAGCTGGATTGTCGGGTTGGTAAAGGACCCTCCCGCGGACAAGGGGAGGTTGTTCAAGGCCTTGGGCGAGGCGGCGGGCGCGGCGGGTGCGTGCGCGCGCGGCCGAGCGCAGAGCCCCCCGCATGGGGTGCACGCACAGGCCGTCTCGCCACTCGGCTCGTCTGTTCGCCCTCGTGCGCTGACGGGCGCCGCGCGGGCGCGCGGCGCCGACCTAGACCCCGCGTCGTGGCGGCCGGAGAGTGACTTGCCCACGCTTGGGATGTTTACGGCAGAGCTCTCCCTTGCGCAGCTGGAAGTGCTGGTGGGGTCGCCCGACGTCAAGTACGCCGAGGCCGACGGCAGCGTGCGAATCGCCAAGAAGGCGAGGGGCGCGGGATCGAGCGAGGGCGAGCTCTGAGCATGCGTGCTGCCGAAAAGCATGCCGTGTGCGCGGCCCATTCATGCGAAGCCTCCGCATTCACGCTCGCAGCCCCCCCCCCCCCCCCCCCCCCCCCCCCCCCCCCCCCCCCCCCCCCCCCCTCCCTCGCAGCCCCCCCCCCCCCCCCCTTTCGCGACGCGATGGCGTGCGCCACCCCACACGCCACGCGCCACCCGAGCGCCACTCCGTGCGGGATGATATTATCTGTGAAGGGAGGTCGCGCGCGCAGGTGCGCGCGCGCGCCGCTATCGCGCATCGCGTGCGTCGCTCGGCGCTTCGGCCACTGCCAGCAGCGTGGTGGTCTCCAGAGTCTCCTCAGTTGCGCGCGGCGAATGCGGCGCGCCCTGGGCCTCGACGTCGCACCCGTGGGCGCCCGGCGAGTACGCGAACTCGAGACCGCTCGTCGCGTCGGGTACTCTCTGGCGCGGCTCGCCCGCGCTAGAGTACAGCACGATCCCAAGGCACACGACGAGCGCCGCGCCGGCGTATCCGATGCCGACGAGCTGGCCAAAGACGGTAGCCTGCACGACGACTGCCCACACGTCCGACGTGAGCAAGCTGAGGTTGAAGAAGGCAGAGCCGTCGCGCTCCAGCACCACAGGGCCGAGCGAGTAAAATGCGAGCATGGCAGCAACGAAGGCGAGCATCAGCCCCACGTCGCGCGCGCTGCTCAGGGTCGCGAGCTGCGCGGCCTGCTCGCGCTCGAGCACGGCGACCTGCAGCGCGCTCCACGCCGCGCCGAACACGCCAAGGAACGCCAGCGTCTCCGAGCGCCCGGCTGTGGCCTCCTCGCCGCGCACGATGAGCTCCTGGGTGACATTGGAAGCCGCCATGAGCGCCGCGCCGCACAGTGCCAGCATGTCGCCCAGCACCTCGTTGTCGGCGTCGCTGCCGTCTTCCGCGTCGCTCGCGACCAGTCCGACGATGCCCGCGACGCACAGCAGCACGCCGCCCACGTGGCGCGGCGTGTATCGCGCCTGCAGGAAGACGCGCGTCAGTAGAAGCGCACACGGAATGGTAAACATGTCGAGCAGCGTCACGCTCGCCAGCGAGGTGTACTGGAAAGCAGTGACCACCAGGTAGTTGGCCTCGACGTCCACGAGCGCCCACGCGGCGTACTTGGCGAGCCGCCGCGCCGGTGGGAGCGCGGCGCCGCGCCGCCACAGCACCGCGCCGTGGCCCAAGCCGAGCACGGCGTACACCAGCGTCGACTGCAGCGTTGGCGCGTCGACGTCATCCCGCGCGAGCTCCGTGCTCGACGTCGACGTCACCGTGACGAGCACCGAGAGCAGCTGCCCGTACAGCAGGCTCACGATGAGCCGCCGCCGCGACCGCTGCTCGCGCACGCCGCGAGCGGACCGCACGGCGACGGCGGCCTCGGCCGCGGGCGCGCACGCCTGCGCAGTGCCTTCGTTCATGAGGACACGCCCCGAGCCACCACCTCGGCCGCGGCCCGTCCCCCCCCTGCGCGGCCCTGTCGCCGCGGCCCCCGGCAGCGGCGGGCCCCGCGCGGCCTGCGAGCCGCCGCGGCAGAGGCAAAGTTTAGGGTTTAATTTGAGGGTTTATGTGTGATGGGCGTTGCGCGCGCTGCGCCACGTTGCTGTCGGCACGCCGGCGCGACTGGAGGCTCGGGCGTGCTGCCGGCGTCCGTTGTGGGCTCCCTGTGCTGCTCCAGCAGCGGGCCGAGCTCGGGGTGCTCCAGTAGCATCCACGCGCCTTTGTCGGGCCGGTCAGGGTCGTCGTGGCCGCGCTCGCCAGTCTGTACGCGGATCCATTCGCCGCGCCGTTGGAGGGCCTGCGACGAGGGCGCGGCCGCCAGGGTGAGCACGGGGGCGTGCGCGAGCGCGCGGGGAGCGTGCGGGTCGGATGGAAGCGTGTGTGCAGGGCCCGCGCGCGCGCGCGCGCTCGCGCAACTGCGCCTTGCGCCCTCGCGTGCGCACCTGCACGATCGTACCGACCCGCCTGCCTCCCGCAGCACGAGCGTCTGCCCTGGGCCCGAAGCGCATCACAACCACCGGCGCGAACATCACTTTGTATTGCACGCTCCAGCGCAACAGCTCGCAGTCCTCGCAGCCCAGATTTGAGGTCGCCTCGGGTAGCATCTCAGGCTCGCCGTCGATGCAACTCACGAGCGTGCCAAAACTCTCGTGCCTGCTCAGGATCCAGCGCTCGTTGTCGTCGCCTTTCAGTCGCAGCCATTCGCCCCACGCGCCCGTGACCTCGAAGCGCTGCTGCTGGCGCATGGTGTGCAGTAGCCGCCCGCGAATGGCGGGCACGGCGCGCACACCCACCTTCTCGTACACTACCTCAAAGATGCAAACGGTGCCTGGAACGCCGCGGCGTCTCGGCCTCACGAGCGACGTCGTCGTCGCCGAGGCTGCGCCTGCCGAGGTACCGCCCGACGACGCGCCCGCTGTGCCTGATGCGCGGCGCGGCGCGTGCGGCGACAGACCGCTCTCGTGAGCGACCGCAGTGCTCTTGGGTGCGGGCGCAGGGAGCGGCATGAGCCCCTGCTTTGGCACGGTGTGCCAGTGGTCGTTGCCGTGGATGGCCTGGAAGAGGCGCCCGGTCTCGGGCCGCTCGACGGCCCGCACGCGAAGCATGCGACCACCGCAGCGCAAAGCGCTCGTCGCCTCGGCGCGTTCGTTCACGAGGGACTTGAGCGCATCGAGGCCAGTCACAGCCTCTCCCATCGCTCGCAGAGCGGCGCTGCAAGCGCGGCGGCGCCACAGCGCCGCTCCGCGCGCCGTTTGGCCCAGGCCGGCGCGGTCCACCGCGGTCTTTCCCTCCCCTTCTTTGCCCGCCCCCTCGCGTGCCCTCCGCCCTTCGCGCGGTCCGCGCTCCCCCCCCGCCTCTGCACCCCGCGGCCCGCGCCGCCGCGCGCCGCCCCGCCCCCGCTGCCCCCTTCGTCTCCCGCCGCGGGCGTGCTGCCAGGCGACACGCGCGAGTCGTAACGGCGCGCGCGGAAGGGGGAACGGAACGCGGGTTTACATAACCCTGTCACCACATACTGTAAAACCTTAAATAGCACAAAACCGAAACCCTCGTCTCGCGCCGCGCACCAGCGGGCGGCGGGGTGGCGGGCTGCTCACCACAGCGACGGCGCATGCAGCAGCGCCGCCGCTGGCATGGCGGCGATCGCCGGGGTTGCCCCGGCGGCGGCACGGCTGTGGGCGCGGCCTGGGGCGCGGGCGCGGGCTCGTCCGCGGGCGCGCCCGCCGCGCGACCGCTGGTAGGGGTCCACGCGCTCGTCTTCGCCGGCGGATGGAGCGAGGCCGAGTGCCGGCGGGCAGCCGAGGGCGCGGCAGCGGCGGGCTTCGACATGCTCGAGGTCCCGCTGCTGGATCCAGCGGGCGTCGATGCCGGGATGACGCGGCGCGTGTGCGATGAGGTCGGCGTGACGCCCACCACGAGCCTCGGCCTAAAGATTGGAGCGGACATCAACTCGGAGGACGCCAACGAGGTGGCCGCGGGCGAGGCGCTCCTGAACGCGGCGCTGGATGCCACGGCCGCGATGGGCGCGCGCGTCATGTGCGGCGTCATCTACTCGGCCCTGCACAAGTACGGTGGCGTGCAGACGCCAGCGGCGCGCGCCAACATGGTGGGCGCGCTGCAACGGCTGGCGGAGCGCGCGGAGGGCCTGGGCATCACGCTGGGCCTCGAGCCCGTCAACCGATACGAGACGAACGCGTGCAACACTGCGAAAGACTGCCGGGAGCTGTGCGAAGCTGTGGGGCCCAACGTCGTCGTGCACCTGGACTCGTACCACGCGCACATCGAGGAGTACTCGATGGCGCGGGCGGTTGCGGATGCGGGCGCGCGCCTCGGGTATGTGCACATTGGCGAATCCCACCGAGGCGCGCTCGGCGAGGGCCAGGCGGATCTCGCCGCCCTGCTCGCTGCGTTGCGCGATGCCGACTACGCCGGCCCGCTCGTCTTTGAGAGCTTCAGCCGGAAGGTGGTGTCGGCCGATCTCTCGGACGCGCTGGCCGTGTGGCGCGACCCGCCGGGCTGGACCGACTCGGACACGCTCGCAGCCAACGCGCGCGAATACATCCGCCGTCACGCCGACCGGTAGCGCAGGCGCGCGCGCCTCGTGCTGCCGCGCGCGCACACAACCTACCATAGCTAGCTGGCGCCACGCATGCGCGTGCGTGTCACACACAACAAGTCACAGTCACAAGCGGCCGTCCGCGAGGTCATCGACCAGCGCCTGAATGGCCACGCGCCGATGCGAGAAAGCGGCTTGCTCGTCTAGCGCCATCTCGCCCATGCAGCGCCCGTCGCCCAAGCCACCATCGGGCAGGAAGGCAGGCGACCACGAGATGGCGCCGCCGTGCGTGCCCACGCCGCGCGGCGCGACGATGCGGCCGCGCAGCTCGCCCTGCGAGAGGGCGCCCCCGACGCCGGATCGTCAGCGCACCGCGCATCCGCGCGCGCATCCGCCAACAGCCGGCGCGCACGCACCGCGTACACCTTGGGGTCGGCTTCGCCGTTGCCGCCAGCGGCCACTCGCACGGCCGCGACATTGCAGCTGGCCGTGACGCCGTCCTCCCCGAGCTTTGCCGCGATTTCCGCGAGCGCCGCCGGTGCCGATGCGGCGCCGGGCTTTTTCGCGAGTGCCTGCGCGCAGCAGGCACGCGCCATGCGCGGTCGAGAGCGAGCGAGCGCGGCGCAATCGGGGCAGGGAGGTAGTCGTCGCAGCGCGTCAGCCGGGCGGCGCGCAGCGGGGCGCTCATGCAGGGGGCAGCCGCGTGCTCGTCACCTGCATCATTGCCTTGATGTACGGCCCGGGAAAGCCGCCGAGGCAGTCGAGGCCAAGCGCGGCGTCCTCTGCGAGCACGAGGTCGACGCCTTCGAGCGCGCCCGGCGAATCGCGCCGCAGGGCAGCGAGCGCAAGCCGCGCCTTCTCCCGCGCGACCTCGCCGGGTGCGGCTTGCGGCTCAGGGACTTCGACGGCGATGCCGCGCACGCTCCCCGCCGCACCCACGCCCTTGGCCCGCTTGGGTGCACGCTCTGCCTCTGGATGCCATGGCGTCGCGCAGAGCAAACACGCTTGCAAGCACGCGCGCGCCTCGCCGAGTTTGCCCTTGTTCGTGGTCGTGTATAGCACGGTGATTGGTCGCGCGTCCGGCATCGCTGCCACGGTCCCGCTGCCACGTGCCGCGCCCACCCCCTGCGCACGCGTACGCGGGCGGCGGCGCTGTGGCGTGCACGCGGCCGCCGCGCGGCGCAATGGCGAGGTTCGCGCCAACTGTATTTATCGACAGGATGTTGTTACTCGCGACCGGCAGCGGTGCCAACCTACTACTGCCCACGAGCCGTGGCGCCGGCGGTCCTATTGCGCTGATACTCCGCCCAGAGCGCCTCCCAGTCGATGCTCTTTGAGAAGAAGTCCTGCTTGGCCACCCTGGCGTCGATGTACTCAAGGGGCACCTCGCGGCGCCCATCCAGCATCGTCTGCACGATTGACATGCGCGGACAGCGCCAGCGATGGGCGAGCGGCGGGCGCGTCCACGAGCCACGACACATGAGCTGGTACGCGAGCTTTCCGAAGTTGCCGTAGTCGCCGCCGCTCCACACGCTGCAGCCCGCGCCCGCGGCCACTGCGAATCCCGTCAGGATGTCCACCGCCTCCTCCGTCTCGTTGCCGCCTGGGAATGGGTTCTCGAATCCGCTCTCGTACGACGAGAAGCGAGGCTTCGGCAGCCACACGAAGGCGAGCCGCGCGTCGGACTCCTGTGTCTTCATGATATCGACGGCCTCGTCGAGCACGTCCTGGCTATCCGTCAGCAGAAAGACCGTTCGCACCCCTGCCTCATCGAGGAGGTCGCGCGCCTCCGCCACCTGCTCGCGCAGGGGGACGTAGCGCCGAATGTAGTTCTCCTGCAGCACGATGTCGCCGCGGCGTGCGTGAAAGACCGCGCACGCGCCGCCGTCGGCGCGCCCGAGCCCCGAGGTGCGCAGGAACGCGCCACTGCGCGCGCGCACCTCCTGTCGCAGCCGCCAGCGCGGTCGCGTGGCGTAGAAGTACGCGCTGGCACGCAGGCGCCCCGCGCAGCCGGGCGTATCGCACGACGTCCTATCTGCGAGGTTGGCGGTTGCCTCGGCGGCCGCGGCAGCGTGGAGGCGGTCGCCGCGCAGCGCGCGCTCGGCGGCCTGGCGCGCGCTCGCCGCGAGCGCGGCGAAGAACCCCGCGGGGAGCGTGCTCGTGTCTGCGCTCTCACGATTCCAATTCGCGGCGTTGAGCCTGCCGATGATGCGGCTCAGCTCCGACGACGAGCGTCCGGGGGTCAGGTGAGCCGTGCCCGCCTGATCCTGCCCTGCACGCGCGTCGCCCTCGTCACTTCCCGGGCGCTTCGTCTGAAGGAGGCGCTCGCTCCCGCCGTCAAACAAGCCCTTGCGCGCGACGGCCAAGTCGCCGAGGCGATGCTTGATCTCGCGCTCAAGCTCGAGCTCGTCCTCACCCTCGGAGGTTCTGTTGTTGAGCCGCGCGAGCACCCCATCGCGCTGTGCCACCCAGTCCACGGGGAGCGGCAGCGCGCACGGCGAGGTGTCGAGGAACAGGCAGCGCGAGTCACCCCGAGGGCACTGCGCCCCCCTGCCTCCAGCAACGAGCCCGCGCGCGTAGTGCCAGCTGCACTCGGTGGTGACGTTTGCCTCGGTCACGCCGCCGCTGGTTCCCAGCAGGTACTCGCGCAGAGACTTCCCGAAGCATGCCTGCGGTGGCGCGACCGCGCGCCACGGGGCACCCACGTACGCGCCTTGGACCAGGCCGAATGCGAAATTGCCCCACAGGTCGGCACCCCAGCCGCTGTTGTAGAAGGGAGCGAAGGCCTCGATGCTCGACGAGTCGTCCGGGCCATCGCACGCATTGCCAGAGAAGTGCAGCGCGTCCAGCGTTCGCAGGAAGACCATCTCGGCGGGCGCCACCGGCGCGACGCGGACGAGCCACATGCGCTCCTGTGTTCGATCCCCGAGCACGTGGGCGCCGGCGCGGTCGTGACCGGCGTCGGCGCTGCTCTGCGCCAGCGCCCCGCTGCTGGCGCCGGCGCCCTCGGATGACGCGAAGAAGGCCTCTTCGGCGGGCTCGTGCACGAGCTCGAGCAGCGAGTGCGGCGTCAACAGCTCGTCGACGGCATCGGCCGCCGCGGGGTACGGCATGCCCGGCTCGGCGTATAGCGCCAGCGTCGGTGGCTCGGGTGCGTCCAGCGCGTACGCCTTGGCGCCCTCCACGCCGTGCGACCAGGCCTGCCTGAGGTACGGCGCCGCTGCCAGTGCGTCGCGCTCCAGCGCGAACAGCACCTCGTCGGCCACTTCGCGGCTGGCGACGAGCGTCGCAATGCGTGCGCTGCGCTGCACGCCCGTGGTGGCCAATCTTCGCGCCGCCGTGCTCCACGGCGGCGCGGCGCCATCACCACCCCCATCCGCGCCCGATCCGGTGCCAACACCCAGAATCGCGGCCTCGATGGTGTGCGCCACCTTCTCGATGGGATCGGTGAGCACCGCAGACAAGTTTCTGTGCGGGGATTGCGCGCCGCCAGTGCGGTCCTCCTCGGCGACGCTCGCAGTGGCGGTGCTCGTATTTGTGCGGTCGCTGGTCCGGCGCGGCGGCATCCGATGGCGGATGCGCTCCAGCAGCTGCTGCGTGATCTCGTCCGCGGGCACGGCCTCCGCCATTTGGAGGGGGGCGCCGGACGCGAGCGAGGACGACGCCGAGCTCACGGCGACTGCCAGCGCGACGGCCGTCAGCGCGAGGCCGCGCAGCGCCACCGCTTGTCGATGCCGCGCGCGCACAGCGGCCGCGCGGCGGTCGGTCCCTCCCCTGCGTGCGGCGCCCGCGGCGCCATGTGTCGTCCCCCGCCCTCGCGGGCCCCGGAGCCGGGCGCGCCGCCGCGCCGCGCTCGCGCTGTGGCGCGCGAGCACTTCAGTCAGCCCAACGTCCCTCCGTCCCCCACACCCAGCACGGGCCGCGCGACGCACCCCCGGCGCGCTCCATACCCAAACCAAAAATGCACGCGTTTCGCCGTCATGCCGAACACGAAAACGCGCAGTCCATAGAAAGGGTAAAATATGTAGGGTTTATTTTATATCAGAATGCATGGCTTCTTCGGGGTGCGGGGCGGCGCGCCCGCGTGGCGCCCGCCCGTCGGGACGCGCGCCGATACCACGAATTTCCTTGAGTTTTTGTAAATCAAAAGAAAAAATCAACGACGCCGCACGCGCGCGCGTCATGCGGTGTGCCGGGCTACCGGCCCCTCGTTGCGCGTTGATGTGCGCGCGCGAGTCGCGCGAGCGAGCCGCGCGGCGTCCCATCCCCTCACGGCCTCACGGCGCCGGCGAGCCGCGCGGCCGGCACGGGGCGCGGGCGCCTACCGTGCGAGCCTCCTCGCTCAATTCAGGCCGTTACTGCAGTAGTATTCAGCCTTCGCGCAGAAAGGACCTGATCCTCGCGTTGGGCGACGCGCGTATGGCCGCGGCCACCTGCTCGTAGTTGTGGAGCGTGTTTGCATGGGGTGCGAGTGGCCGCTCGCCCCAGCCGTGCTCCATGAGGTCCTTGCGCACGGCCGTCGTGTTGATGGCCTCGACCCCGAGAGACTTGAGCAGCCTGGTCCACGCGTCGACGCTGCGCTCCAGCTGGTCGCGGCTGTGTTCGAAAGCGGCGAGGTCCTCCACGGGAATCGTCTCGAAACCTGTGAAGCCCCAGCGTTGCAGCTTGAGGGGCCGCCTCGAGTCACGCACCAGCCCTTGCTCCAGGACCTGCACAATGTCAGCCGGGTTGAACCCAACCTTGGTGAGCTCGCGGCGCGCTCGCCGCTTGTCGGCGAAGGTGGGCCTGCTCACGCCGTCGCTGCTGTACGACCTCAGAGCCCAGTTACTCGCCTTGCCGCACACCGACGAGGTGGCATCGGTGCCGTTATCCTTCCAGACAAGACTCGCAGGGTATTTGCTGTGGCGAGCGCCAGAGCGTCAGCCCCTGTGCCCGTGTCACGGGTGCGCCGCGCGTGCGCTCGTGGCATGGCGTGGCAACACTGGCACGGCGTGTGCCCTGTAACAGAGCTCGCTCACGCGCAGCGCGGCGGCGCCCCTTACATGAAGCAGTCTCTCAACATGCATGCCTTAGGCGTCCATAGACAGTTGCACGCGTCCCGAGCGACAGGGCCAGTGCGCGCACGTCAGCGACGGCACCTCGCTGAGTGCATGAGTGAGCGAACGGGCCACGGCGCGGCGCAGGCTGCATCAAACGAGATAGCACGCACCTTGTGGTCGAGAACGTTGGAGCTGTACACGTTCACCACCTTCGCGCCGCGTCTCACCAAGTCGCCCATCAAATCGAGGTTGGAGCCGCATTTCTTGCACGTTTCCCATCCCCACGTTTCCAGCTTCGTTACGACCCACCGTCCCGCCGCAGTCTCCTCGTCGAGCATGCGCGCCATACCGGCCGGGAACGCCTCATCCATCGGCCGCCCTTTGGCGACCTCCGCTTGGACCCACTTGTTCTTCCAGGGATTAAACGCCTCGAAGTCCACCCAGCCCGGCGTGCGCCCGTGCGCGTCCATAAGGCGCCATCTGTGCTTGTAGCGACGCAGCGCGTGCGCGGACTATCCATGTCAGTCACCGATTGGCGTTTGCGCTGGCGCAACAAGCCGTGCGCATGCACGAACGCGCACACACACACGAGGCGCGCGCACACGCACGTCACAGACTGAACCCACGTGCTCGAGCCGCATGGAGCCGCATAGATGAGGCTTGGGTGCGGGCCCGTGTCTGCGGCTGCTGCCAGCCCGCCGCCACCGCACAGCAGCGCGAACGCCAGTACTGCCACCGCAGCCGCTCTGGCGGCGGCGGCGGGCGCAAGCGCTGCGGAGACGCGCGGCGCCGGGCCGGTCGCCCCGCCGCCCCCGCTGCGGCGACGAGCGCCCATCGTCGGTCGGATGGCGGTGCACTGCTCCGACGGCGCACGCACTCCCCGCGCCGCGCCACAGCAAGCCCCACCCCGCCCTCCCTCCCTTGCAAGGGCGCGTCGCATGTGCGGTGTGGCCACCGCGAGCCGCGCACTCTCGGGTCCGCACATTTCCCGCGCACTTTTTCCGCTCCGCTCCGTCGGGAAAAAAAAACATGCGCGCGAACAGCCCGCCGAGAAAAAAACATTGTGCTTTGCTGCCTTCGCGTGCCCGCCAATTGGAATTGGATTTGCGCCGGGAATTGGCGTGCGAATCGGGCTGCGCGGAGCGGAATTCGCGGAAATCCGTCGCCCATTCCGCCGACCGACCGACCGACCAGAGCGCGGATTGCGCGAAGCTTCACATGTGGACCCTCTTGAACGGCGGTCCTGACCCCAAGTCGGACCATCGATCGATCGAATGAGGCGACGCAAAGCAGCGACGACGACGCTCTTTGCCGTCCGTCCGTTGGAAGGCGCACCTCGCCTTCAATTGAAGTCTGGGTCCATTTCTCGCCCGTGCGAGGCGTCTCGAGCACTTCTTTCGAATGAGCCCGGATTTGGATCCAAAACCTGAACCCCGCCCAACCCCGCCCGGCTGCCTCTGTCTGTCCCTCTGTCTGTCTGTCTGTCTGTCTGTCCGTCTGTCTGTCTGTCTGTCTGTCTGTCTGTCTGTGTGTCTGTGTTCTGTCTGTTGGTTGGTTTTTTGTTGATGGTGCAATTCTTTGCCTGTGGTCTCTGCTCTTTTGCGCCGCCGCGCCGCCGCCGTCCCGGCCCGGGGCCGGCCCGGGGCCGCGTGCGTGCGTGCGGGCGCGCGTCGCCATCAGAACGCATGCGTTGATGCGTTCGGGGCGGTGAGGTCTTTCGGTCCGGGGGAAAGGGCGGCCGCACGGCGGCTCGCGGAGCGCGCGGGCGGCGGGGGAGGGGGAGGGTGTGTGCGCGCGCGCGTGTGGGTGGGTGGGGGGGGGGG
>RQSC01000005.1:290635-343368 GCA_013416795.1 Prasinococcaceae sp. CCMP 1430
CGGGTGTGCCGCAGCGGCGCGCTCGCCGCGCCCGGTGCGCGGCGGTGCAGGCGTCGCCGAGTGGGCAGCAAAACAGGGCGCCCGAGGGCGTGCCCGCGTCGGGCAGGGCGCGCGGAGAGGAGCGCGCGGTCGTCGCGCGCGCCGTCGCGGGCATCGATGCCCCCGAGGTGGCGCAGTCGGCCGCGGAGACGATGGCGGCCGAGGAGCAGAAGGCGGCGCTCCGCGCGAAGCGCGCGGAGCGCGCCGCGCGTCGCAAGACGCAGCAGAACGCCTACCTGGGCGTGGCCGTCGCGTCCACCGCCGCGATGACGCTGGCAGTGGCCGGGGTGATCTGGTGGCGGTACACGCGTGAGGGACTCCACGGCGAGAGCGGCGTTGAGCAGTGGGTGGAAATGTTCGGCATATTCGGCCTTACGTGCGGCGCGGCGTTCGGCATGGAGCTGTGGGCGCAGTGGGCGCACGACAAACTGTGGCACAATTCGCTGTGGTCGTACCACGAGAGCCACCACAAGCCGCGCGAGGGCATGTTCGAGAAGAACGACGTCTTCGCGCTGGTGAACGCCCCGATTGCGATCGCGCTCGCGGCCTACGGCTTCCTCAACGACGGCTTGGGGCCGGCCATGTGCTTCGGAGCGGGTATGGGCATCTCGCTCTTCGGCATGAGCTACATGTTCGTGCACGATGGCCTCGTGCACAGGCGCTTCCCCGTCGGCCCGCTTGGCGACGTCCCATACCTGCGCAGAGTGGCGCTCGCGCACAAGATGCACCACTCGGAGAAGTACGGCGGCGTGCCGTGGGGCCTGTTCCTCGGCCCGCTCGAGCTCGAGGCGGTGGGCGCCAAGGAGGACCTCGACCGCATGATGGCTGCGCAGACGCGAGGGGACAGCAAGGAGGTCGACCGCATCGCGGGGCTTTGATGCGACGAGGCGCGTGGGCGGGTGTGGGGTGTGCGATGGGGTGCAAGGTATTCATAATGAACGTTCGTGCGTTTGTCCGACCCGCCCGCCCATCGGCGGCTGCTGCACCGCCATGCGCCACCCGCGAGCCGGCGCGCCACACCTCGCGCAAGCAGAGCGCGCACTCACGTCGCCCGGATAGGATGGTAGCGCCTCCTTTTATACACAAGCTGCCGGCGACGCTTACTGGCCGATCGAGAAGAGCGCCTCCACCGCGCCCTTGCCGTTCTTCAGGCCCTGGATGCTGATGCCCAGGAACGAGATCATTGCGAGGCGGGAGTGCTTGATCTCCGCGGTCTTGAGCGAGAACGCCTTCTCGGGGTCCGCAGCGAGGTTCAGCGGGTCGAAGGTGCCGCCCGGGTAGCAGCGCTGTGTGGAGTTGAGATTTCGAGCGCGCGGGGTCGCAACGGTACAGGCGCTCGAGGGTCAGCGCAGGCGTCGAGGGGGGGGGGCCTTCCCTAATTACCGGGCGGCGGGGATGTCGGCGCTGGCTGGGGGGGGGGGGGGGGGGGGGGGGGGGGGGGGGGGGGGGGGGGGGGGGGGGCGATCGGCTCGCGCGCTCTCGGCGCCGGATCGACAGGGCGCACGCGCGTCGGGCACGCGACCCTTCTCGCTTTCTTTTCCCCTGGGAGGGGAAACTCTGTCGTGCGCACGCGCGCGCGCGCGCGGGCGGAGACGCGCAAAGCACGACCGCGCACGCCCCGGAGCAAAGCGTGTGGTGGTTGGGCATTGGCACCCCACCGCGCGCGAAGGCAGCAGCGCTACGCACCAGCTCGGGGTCGGTCTGCGTGTTGCGCGCGACCTCGATGTAGCCCATGAGGAGGACCTCGATGATGCTGAGCTGCTTGATGGTGAAGGGGAGCTCAAGGCCGGCGTAGTTGACGTTGTCGATCTCCCTCGCGCCGATCTCGAGCCACGTCTGGCCGGTGGTGTTCTCGGCCGTGACCACGCCGAGCACGGCGAGCATCGCCCAGCGGCCGTGGATCACCTCGCACTCGCGGAAGCGCTCGATGCCGAAAACCTCATCGTACGGCTGGAACTGGCTGTCGGCGTCGACCTGCACCTTCTTGTTCTGCTTGATGAAGCCGATCGGCTCGCCGGTCTTGTTCACCGCCTTGTTCTGGTCGAGCTGGTCGACGGAGAACTGCAGGTACTCAACGGGCTTGGCAAGGCCGAAGGGGTCGCAGCCGACGTCGCCCGGGAGCGAGCCTGTCCAATGGCCGGGCAGCAGAGCCAAAGGGGACGGGCACCGACAGAGCGCATGGGGCGACGCGAGACCACGCACGATCGAGGCAATCGCGGCGGGCGTGGCGCGGGCGGCGCAAGGCAATCGCACAGGCAGAGATGTCGGCGGCGCAAAGAGCACAGAGCGACGTGGGTGCGCGTTCGCGGTCAGCATCGCGCAGCTGTCGCACTCGACCGCAGGCACTCACACAAACGGCTGCGCGTCGCGGTCGCGCCCGCTGTGGCTGGCGCTGGTGCGATTCCGGCGCGGGAGAAATCCGGCCAGGCAGGTTGGCGCGCGGCGGGCACGTAGGCGAGGGGGAGGAGAGCGGGGAACCCCCCCCCCCCCCCCCCCCCGGGGGGGGGGGGGGGGGGGGGGGGGGGGGGGGTAGGCTTGGCAACACCGTAGGCATCCAGCCGCGCCCCCGCCGCGTGCGCCCCTGGCGGCGCGCACCGCTTGGGTGCGCATCGTGGCGGCGGCGGCTATCGCTCCACGCCCTCCCCCCCCCCCCTTTTCTCCCACCCACACCCACCCCATCGCCACGCACAAAGGCCCGACGCAGCTCTGCGCGCGCACACGCACCGTCGAGCCACGGCGGCGGCACGGCGCCCGGGAACCACACGGGGCGGTCGGCCGACGCGGTCTTCTTCGGCGCCACCTTCTTGGTGCCGAAGCGGCCGCCCTTCTTCGCGCCGACCTTCTTGGTGGCCGCGACGGTCGCGGCGCGCTTGGTGGCGAACGCCATCTTGTCTGGTCTGGGGATGCGGCAACTGCGCAGTGTGGCACGCGCGGCGCCCGGCCGCCGTCCCACCCCACCTCCTCCACTCCCCCCCCCTCTCCGCAACGCCCCCTCCCCCTCTCCCCCCGCTGGCGCTGGCGCGAGCGGCGAGCGCAGCCGCCACGGCCGCCGCCGCCGCGGCGGCGGCCGTCACAAACCGCAACCCTCACATTATGGTTATTTGTATAGGGTTTATTTATACATTTTACAAACCCTGATGATCTCATCATACAGAAACTCCAGTGATGTGTCCGATTCGAACGTTTCGTTCGCGCAGCCCCGCAGCGAGGTTGAGCCACGCCTCACGACGTGCATCACCGCGCACCTCATCACGGAATGTGCACGCATCCGCGATGTGCGCATCGAACTTTAAAAAAGTCGGGAGCATCGCGCAGGAACCGTGGATCAAACCCGGAAAACGACCGCAGCGCCTGATGTGTGAGATGACTGAACCAAAAAGGCATTTGGTTGACAGCTACGGTCGGCCAAAAGGAAAAAGCACGTGTGCTCGGGCTGTCGGGGCGAGAACACGGAATGCGGCAGCTTCCCGCTTCGGTCGGTCGGCTGTCCGCAGCGCAGCTGCGGCGGGGCTCGGATGTTTTCGTGGGTTCGGCCTGCGCGTGGGCCCGGGGCGGTTGTGGGGCCTGGTGGCTTTCTTCTGGCGCCTGGCTGGCGCGAGCGCGCAATGAGAGGGGCGCGGCGCGGCGCGTGCGCGCCACAGCGCCTCGGCGCGGCGCGGCGGGCTGAAGGACGGGGGGTGTTCGCGCGCGCGCCCGAGCGCGCGGCTCGGCCGGCCGGATCAAAACCCCCCTGCGGCCCGGCGCGCTCCCTCCGCCTCTCCCACGCGCCCGGCCTGGATCCACGATGCACCCCTCCCAGCATATGATCTGATGGTACCATTTGTGCGCGCTCGGGTTGTTGCGTCCGTTTCTTCTCTCGCCTCGACGGTTTTCGCGCCCGTTTTTGGCGTTAGATCGCGCCAGGCTCGTGCCCTCGAATTTCGCATCCCGCATTTTCTCGGTCCGCTCCCCTTCCGCGTGCGCTCCGAGCAGCGGGCGCGCGCGCGGCCGCGCGGAGGATTCGGATTTCGCGCGGCGAACCCGCGCTTTCGTCCGCGCGCGCGGGCGGGCGCCCGGCGCGCGCGCAGATATTTCCATATTTGTCGCGAGCGCGCCGCGCTCCGCATTCGTTTTGACCTGACTCGCGGTGCAATCTCATGCTTCGGTCGGGGCAGTCGTCCACGCACGCCTGCACTTTGATGAACTTTTTTTTTCATATGAAAAAAGGTATGATCAAAGTGCATGTTCGACGGGCGCGCGAAGTGCTCCCCCCAACCGGTTGCGCGCGCCGCTTTTGACGCGCGCGAGGAGTAACCAGCCGCCGTGGTGTGCTGCCTGCGAGGCGCGCGGCGCGGGGCGGCAGGGCAGGCGACGCACGCGCGGCGTCGGCCGCGCTGCCGCGCGCCGCCGCGTGCGCGCCGGCCAACAGCAGGCAGAACCGCTACTGCGACGTGCTGCCGTTCGACGCGAACCGCGTCGTGCTGCGCACGGACGACGAGAGCAGCGTGGGGCGCGGCGGCGACGCGAGCAGCTCGGGAGACTACGTGAACGCCTCGTGGATCCGCCCGCGCCGCGCCGCGGCGGCCGGGGTGCCGCAGGCCGCGGTCGACGCGCTGCCGGACGCGACGACCAGGGCGGCGCTCCAGGCGGCACTGCCTTCGGAGTACATCGCCTGCCAGGGCCCGCTGCCGCACACCACGAGCGCGTTCTGGCGCATGGTGTACCAGACGCGCTCGAGCGCCATCGTGATGGTCACGGGGTACGTGGAGGGTGTCACGGACAAGTGCGCCGTGTACCTGCCGCTCGAAGTTGGCGCGACCGAGGTGCACGGCAACCTGGCCGTGCGGTGCGTGGGAGTGCACGAGATGGCGCTGCAGGGCGAGGGGGGTAATAGCGGCGGTGGCAGCGTCGAGGAGGTCATCGCGACGGAAGTCCAGCTCGAGGTGGCGCCGGCGCAGCAGGGGGCGCATGGCCAGGGCAAAGCGCTGCGCGTGTCGCAGTTCCACTTCCGCGTGTGGCGCGACCACGACGTGCCCGACGAGCGCTACCTGCCCGCGCTCGCGCGCTTCTCGCGCCGCGTGCGCTCGCACGCGGTCGCAGCCGGCGGCCCCGTCGTCGTGCACTGCTCTGCGGGCATCGGCCGCACGGGCACGTACATTGCCATGGACGCCATCATCGGCGAGGCCATCGCGACCGGCAGGCTCTTCGAGCTGTCCGGGCTGGTGGGCTGGATGAGGACGCAGCGCGTGGGCATGGTGAAGAACGCGCAGCAGTACAGGCTCGTGGCCAAACTGCTCCAATCGGAGCTGCAGCACCTCGAGGCACACCGGAGAGTCTTGCTCAAGGGGCGCGCGGGGGCGAGATAGCAGCGCCGGTGCGCGCCCCATGTTGTGAACACGCCGAAGCAGCAGTTTTACACGTTGATTGAACCAATCGACGCTGCCACGAGGATAATGGTACAGATGGGCCCAGGGCGAGCGGGGCGCCGGCACGGCTGCCCTCAGCCCGCATGCCTCTGGGAGATTGTGTGTGTGTGTGTGTGTGTGTGTGTGTGTGTGTGTGCATGCATGCGCGCGCAACAATCCTATGGCTCGCCGGCCGCAGCAGCCTTCTCGATGGACAGCTTGTTGAGGACCATCTCGACCTCCTGCCAGCTGTGCACCACGGTGACGTTTTCGTGCAATGGAGTCGCTGGCTTGCTCCACGGGTAGCTTCCCTCGAAGTCGAACAGCAGCACCCGCATCCCGGCCTGGGCACAGTCCATCGCGTAGCCGACGTTGTCGTCGATGAGCACCTCGGCGCCGATGTCCTCGCATATCTCGCTCTTCTTGCGGCTCGGCCCGGACATGGCCCAGTGGTTGCCGAAGTGCACCGCCTCGAATATGCCGTCGAAGTGCATGTCGATCCACTCGCGCGTGTCGTCCTCGATGACGTGCTGCCTGCTCGTCACGATCTCGAGCTCGATGCGTCCGCTGGCCTTCATGCGGGTCAGCGTGTGGAGCGCACCAGCCACCGCGGGGATCTTGACGAAGTGGTGCGACTCGAAGAAACTGTGCACGCGCGCGTTCGACTCGTCCTGGTCGCACCCCCACACAGTCTTGAAGTCGTACTGAAGGTAGTGCTCCACACCATAGCTCTCGCCGTACTCGTCGTGCACGTACTTGTTGAGCTGCGGGACAAAGTGCCCGAGCACCTCGTCGATGTCCACCGCGACCTTGAGGTTCGCGCTGCCATCGCCGGGCTGTGAGGCCGAGTGCAGGGGCGGCGTGAAGGTCGCGCCATCGGTCGTGGCGGCCTCCGTCGCCCGCACCTTGCGGCCGCGCGCGGCGCCGGACGGGCGCGCCTGGGGGGCATGAGAAGAAGAGCGTAGAGGTGTGCCCCGGGGGGGGGGGAACACACCGCGAGACGCATGTGCGTGCGTGTGCGCCGCGAGGGGGGAGGGGTGGGCAGGAGCGGGGGTGGCGAATGGGGGGGAGGCGTGCGGAGGGGGTCACAGGGATATGACCCTCGTCGTCAGCTCGCGACGCCGCCGCACACCGCGGCGGCGCGATGCGCGCCGCTGCGCGCGGGTAGGGGCGGCGGTTGACGCGCGCGCATTTTCGAATTCAGCGATCCCCGCCAATTTCGCGCACACGCACGCACGCGTGGCGTGCCACGCACGCGTGGCGTGCGACGCGCGCCGAGGCGTGGCGCGCGTGGCGGTGGCGCCTCCCGCAGAGAGGGCGGAGAGCGGACGCTGGAAGGCCGCGGGCGCGCGCCCCGAGGCCAAATACCTCAGTAGGGACACGGCGCAGCGCGGTGGCACGCGCGCCGCGGCCGCCTGCGGGCGCGCAGCCGTTGTGCGCAACCGCAGCAATGGCTGTTCGGCTGCCAGCGCGAGGGATCCGAACGATAGGTGGTGGGTGGGGTGGGGTGGGGTGGGGTGGGGTGTGCTCGCTCGCGCTGTGTGGCGCGCACGGCCGCGGCACGAGCAAGCTGCCGCGGGCGCCACGCGCGCGCGCCGCCAACCCCAACCTCTCCCCAGAACTCCACATCAAAATACACTCGAACCCATCCCAAATTGTGAACCCTACCTTAAATCCCAATCACTCATTGGCAGGCGATTCGCCACTCATTCGCGGCCGCGCTCGCGCGCGCGCAGACGCGCGCGCGCTCAAAAAAAAAAAAACGCTCGCGGACGCGCGAAACTCCGGCGGATCAAACGCGCGCAGTGCGCGCGCGCGTGCGCGCGGTCGCAGTCACACACGCGCGCGCGCGAAAACGCGGCCACACACAGACCAAAAAACAAATCCAAAAAAACGCGCGCGAAACTCGGCGCGGCGAGCGCGTACGCGCGCGATCTTTTTTTTTGGTTTTGCCGTTTGTGTTCGGCGCGCGGGCGCGATCGGCGCGCGCGCGTTCGCGGTCGGTGTGTGGCTTTGCTATGCGCCCGCGTTCGGCAAGCGCGCGCAGAAAGCGCGGAAACGGTTTCGAAGCGTGCCTCATCCGGGAAACGGACCCCCCTTCGCCCCGCTCCCCCGTGCCCGTTCCGGTTGGGGAACGGGGAGAGCGGATGGATGGGGGGGGGGTAGAGGGGGGGGAGGGGTGGAGCGAGCGAGCGCCGCGCCGCGCCGCGCCGCGCCGTGCCCAGCGGTGCGATGCGCCGCCCGCGGACGCCTATTAACTACGCTAGGGCGCCTCGTGCGCGCGCCTCGGCGGCGTCGCGCGGCCTTGGCCGTCGTCGCCGCTCTCGTCTTCGTCCAGCGCCGGCAGGTCGGCCGGATGGAAGTGGCGCGACTTCATCAGGTGCTGCATGAGCTCGCCCGCGAGCGCCTTGCCGCCGGCGCCCGTGAGCGTGAGACTGCTGGTGTCGCTCGAGCGAGGCGACGGGCCGTCGTCAGCTGCGCTGTCGTCGTCGGTGCCGATGGCCTCGCTGGCGGTCACCTCTTGCGGGCGCCTCGGCGGCGTCGCATTGCCCTTCCCCTTTGGATCCTCGCCGTCGTCGCCGCTCTCGTGTTCATCGAGCGCCGGCAGGTTGGTCGGATGGAAGTGGCGCGACTTCATCAGGTGCTGCATGAGCTCGCCCGCGAGCGCCTTGCCGCCGGCGCCCGTGAGCGTGAGACTGCTGGTGTCGCTCGAGCGAGGCGATGTGGGACTCTGAAGGCCATCGCCGGCTGCGCCTTCGCCATCGGAGCCGACGGCCTCGCGAGCGGCCACCGCGAACCTCGTCCGCCCGGTCAAGCTGCTGTGCTCGCTTTGGGTGTGTTTGAGGGGCCGCCGCCTCCGCCGGCCCACGCCCGCCCCCGGCGGCACCAGCGCCGTGCCGAAAATCCTCATCTCCATCGCACGGCGCGCGGCCGCGCTGCCACTGAAGAGGGAATCGGTAGTCTGCTCGGCGTCGCGCCGACGCTTGGCACGCTGCTCGTCTCTGGCCTGCGTGAGCGCTTCGAAGAGCCGCTCGTCTCTGCTCGATGTCAGGTTGCCCTCGAGGTTCAACATCGAGTCCGTGCGTCTGAAGCGCGAGCGCATGCTCCTGCTCGAGGACGATATGCGCCTCACTGAGGCGGATCCGCGCGGAGACGCCAGAGGAGAGTCGTTCGACCAGTGCTTCCCCTCGTCTTCGCTCGAATGGTGCGCGGCCACTGCAGCGGCTGTGGCGGCCGCCGCTGCAACCGCGCGCTTGGCGCTCTCAGGCAGGTCGCGCTGGTTGGGAAACGCCTCTGCGAAGAGCTCCTCCGCCTGGCGATACGCCTCGTCGTCGTCGTGCGTGCAGTCGTCCTCATCCAGGGCAGGCCGCCAGCGCGTGACGCGGACCTCGCCGCGGTCTTGGTCAATGCCGACCGCTTCGGCCTCGCCAGCCTCAGCACCCGCGGCGGGGTTGGGCTTGCCCTCGCCAGGCGCGGCCACTCCACAGATCTCGCGGAGCATGGCGTCCAGCCGCGCAACCCTGTCCTCGATGGCGGTCACATACGACGCGCCAGGCTCGTCCTCTCCAAGGGGCGCCATCAGCGAACGGTCCCGCAGCGCGAGCTCCACGAGGCTGGTGTTGCCCGAGCGGTGAATGCGGAAGTCCAACAGGTCCACGCCCGAGTCCTCCTTGTGCAGGCCGGACGTGATGTTGTCGGTGAGCCCCCACGAGCCGCGGCACTGCACCGAGCAGCTGTAGTACACGCGATGCAGCGTGCGGCCGTTGAGGGTTCCCTCAATGCCAGCGCCGCCACCTTCGATGACCGGCCCGCAGCACAGGTACTTCCGGCGCGCACCTCCCGGCTCCGAGTCGCACGCTGCCTTGGTCAGGAAGGGCGAGTAGATGGCCGACAGCAACACTGCAAGCACCACCGCACCGTAAGTGTCCGAGTCAAGCGTGCCCGCCTCCCGCGAGGCCGTCGCCACGATGAAGGCGAATTCACCCCACGCGCTCATGGCGAAACCAATGATCTTCGCCGCGCGCAGCTCGAAGGGCTGAGCAAAGGCACCGGTGGCGACCTTGCCGAACGCCACCAGCAAAAACACTGCGGTGCGCCCCAGCACGCGCCCGTTCCACAGGTCACGGATGGGGACCTCGAAGCCGATGGTGCACGCAAAGAAGATCCTCACGAGCCACCCGAGAATGTGCTGCACCCGACTCTTCCAGACGTGCTCCACACTGGCCAGCGTGCAAAAGCATAGTCCGCCGAGGAATGCGCCCAGCAGGTGGCTGCTGCGGCCGTAGTAGCACGCCGCCATGATGCCATACCCTGCGGCCAACACCATCAGGAGCAGGGACCCCTCCACAGCAGTGGCAGGGATGCGCGGGACGACCACGTTCGCTAGGAAACCCGGCACTATCCTGATCGCGGCGAAGCCAACGCCGAGAATGAAGGCTGCAGAGGCGACCACCGGCACGATGAAGTTGATGGCGGTGGGCTCCTCGAGCGCCTCCAGCTCCGACAGCAGGACCAGCGCGATGACATCGTCAATCACCGCTGCGGCGATGATCAGCTGGCCCGTAGGAGTAGACAACACCTGCGCGTCCTGCAGTACCTTGAGTGATATTCCCATCGACGTGGGCGCCAGGCTCGCACCCACCGCCAGCGCTGTCTTTGTGGCCATGCCAAAGAAAATTTTGGACAGGCCGAAGCCCAGCACAAGAGGCCCTGCGGCACGCGCGCCGTGCGGTTGCATCCGGTGCCCGAGCGCGCACGCGCGCGCGGGCGGTGGCACGTGCGATGGTGTCAGCCGCGTGGCGGACGTGGAATTCGTGGCATTCGGCCGCGTTTTCTTTGGGGGGTTCGTACGAGCGCGCCCTCGCGCGCGCTCGGGCACGGCGGCGCTCACGCACCTAGCGAGCCTGCTACCGCGACCATTACCCCTCGCTTCCCCACCAGCGCGAGCTGGGCGAGGTCCACCTCAAGCCCCGCCTCGAGCACCATCAATATGAGGCCCAGCTCACCGATGAGCATGAGCGCGACAGGCTGCGGCGCGAGCTCAAGGCCGTGCGGCCCTACGAGGATGCCCGCAAGAATCTCACCCACGAGCGCGGGCAGGCCTACGCGCGCGGCCATCATCCCACAGAGCACCACGGCAAAGACTGTCGCGCCGAGCGCGAGCACGTCCTCAAACGTGAAGCCGTGGCCGCCGGAGTGGCCGTCCCCGTGGTCTGCGGCATCAGCAGCAGCCGCGAGCAGCCCCCGCGCGAGCGACGCCATTGCCGCAGGAAGGACAGCTCGCGGGTCAGCGCGCGCGACGCGCGCGCGCGCGCCCCTCGCGTGCGCCCTCGCAGTGGCGCCGCACGCGCTGACACGACGGTGTGCAGCGCGCTCCTCACTCCCTCTGGGCATGAGCTCGTGCTGGCCGCGCTGCCGCGCTCGCCTCGCCGTGAAGGCCCGCATTTTCGCGGATTACAATTTTTCCGTGATATTCTCAAAGCACATCAACTATTGCAGTTCGGTCTACAAAATTAGAGCGGTACCGTTCGCCGTTCCCCCCGCGCGCCGGCCCAGCCGCCGCGGGTGCACGCGGGGCTCGGCCGCGGCGCGGCCAGCCGGCGCGCACTTTTCATTCGGGGCTGCCAGCCAGTAGTCTACCGACGCCACACACCCCACGGCAACGCCACCCTACGCGTCTCCCAGCGTACCAGGGACAGTCTCACGCCCGAGGCGCCCCCCCCACTTTGGCGCCTTCGTCCCCGTCCCCGTGCGAGCGCTCCGTCGCACGTCCCCCTGGCTGCGCGAGCTGCGCCAGGAAGAAGCCCCGCCGCGTGCTATCGAGGGTTGGCGAACGGGCGCGCTGCGAACGGTTGCCGGGGCGCACGCACGCGCCGGCACCCGCTCCCCCGCGCCGCGCCGAGCGCATGCCAGTTCGCGCGCCGCTGCCGCTTGCCACTTGCCGCTGCCGCGGCCGCCGCCGCGGCCGCGGCCGCGCGCGATGCTCGCGCTCGACGACATCAATGCTGACAGCGGCGGCGAGAGCGATGAGATCACGGGGGAAAGGTCGGTTGTGAAGCCGGCGGAGGAGGCGCCGCTCGGGGAGCTCTCGGACGAGCACGAGCGAGCGCAGCTGTGCGCGCGCTTGCGTGCCGGCGGGTACGCAGTGCTGCGCCGACCTGCTGCTGCAGGTGAGGAGCGTGCGCGCGCATGCGCTCGCGCGGGCCGTCGCCCGTTCACTGACAGCCGAGGGCATTCGCCGACCTGAGCGGGCGCACACACTCGTGCACACGCCCGCAGCGTCTGCAGTGCGCGCGCGCGAGAGAGTGGGGAAAATGTTGCAGGCGGCGCCACGCGAGTTGCTGGCACGCTTTCACGGAGCAGGCCCAGGGCCCGGGCAAAAACACGGCTACATGGATTTCTCCGAGGAGGGCTTCGAGGTCTTCGAGGGTGCGTGGACGTGCGCGCACCCGCGCGCCTCCGCCACGCCTGCCGAATACAGATTGTCTGAACGCCCGTCGCTATCACTGACGCGCCTGCTCGAATCCGCGCATTGAGCCCTCTCTCGCGCACATTTCCTGCCGCGCGCTCCCGTACGTTCAGTGCGCGACCACTTTGATGGCCGTTTCCAGTGGCCAAACGTTCCCGGTCTGCGCGACGCGGTCGAGGGCGCGCGCGCGGCGCTGCGTGCCGTCGCTCTCGAGACGCTCGTGGCGGTGCTTGTGAACGAGCGCGTCGACCCGTCAGACGCGGTGCTCGCGCGGCTGCTCGACAGGCCAGTCCCGCCCACATCGACAGGGAAGGCGACTCCGAGTGAGCTGGCTGAATGCAGCTCGTCAGGAATGCGCATGCTGCGCTACGACGGCAACAGTGGTGCCGGTCCCCGCAATGGCTCACCACACACCGACAACACGTTGATCACAGCCGCGCCGCGCGCGGACGTGCCCGCACTGCAGCTCGCCAAGAGGGCTGAGGGGGGTCGCGAGAGCGTGTGGGAAGCTGTAGAAGCGCAGATGGGTCCCGACGATGTGCTGGTGTTCGCAGGTGACGCGCTCTGCGCGCTTACGCGCGGACGCTACGCCGCTGGCCTGCACCGTGTGCCGCCCGGCGAATACGCCGGCAAGTGGCGAATGTCGACGCCGTACTTTTTGAGGGCGCGGCCAGGGGCCGAGCTGGGCATGCTCACGCAGGACGAATTGGAACGAAACGTGCGCAATTGCCGGCGCTCACGGCCATGGATGCGCAGCCGCGCGGACGCGGAGTGGTACGCGCAAAGGATCGAACTCCTGCGAAGCACCGAGTCCCAGCACTGACCCACACAAACACACACCGAGCAAGGCCATCAGGAGTAATAGGCAGTCGACGGGTAGGACAGGTTGTCGTATCTGCGTCGTGTGCGCTTACGTGTGCCCACGCGCCGCGGCTGCATCAAGCGCGCGCGCGCTTTCGCGCGGCGCCGTCAGCGGCAGCGGCGCCGTCGACAGCAACGAGCGCAGAGTGCTGCCCGCCGAAGCTCACGCAGGTGACGCGCTTGCCCGCCATCCGCTTGCCACCCTTGACTTGGTACGGCGTGATCTCGTCATCATCGGCGTTAGGCGCGCTCTTCGGCTTGCCAAGCTGCATGCTCGTGTTTGAGCCCCAGGTCCAGCAGCGACCGTCCCTCGAGATCGCGGCACTCGTGGACAGGCCGCACGCGACAGCCACGACCCCGTCGATACCCGGCACCACGCCAGGCGCCCACACGGGGTCGTCCGACTCGGGGTCCACGTCAGTGCGCCCCAGCCTGCCGTACGTCGGCCTGCCCATGGCGAGCACCTGGCCCTGGCTTGTAACCGCCAGCGTGTGGTGCTCGCCACCGTGCAGCGTGCACACCCCTTTGCCGCTCAGCGCGTCCACCCGCACGGGCTCGTACTTCTCGCGCCCCTCTTGCTGCACGCCCTTGCCGTCTCCGAGCTCGATCCCCAGCTGCGAGTAGTTGTTCAGCCCGAAAGCAAGCACGTCCTCGCCACACACGACGAAAGAGCAGAACGCGCCTGCAGCGATCGCCGTCGGCCTCCTGCCACCGAGAGGCACCACCGTAGGGGTCAGCGTGACCGGGAGCAGGCCCTTCACTTGGTCCTTGTCCTGCGTGTCCGAGTCCGCCTGGCTCACGCGGCCGAGGCGGCCTTTCTCCGGGCAGCCCCACGACAGCACCTCGCCGCCCGCGGTCAATGCGAGCACGTGATCGGCGCCGCTGGCGACGTCGACCACCCGGTCCGTGGCGGGGCTGGCCTTAGGGCCCGCAGTCACGATGGGGGCCTTCGCCACCTTGGTACCTGGAACGAAGCCCATCGGCCCGGACGAGTTGCGATACGTGCCCCAGCCATACACGCAGCCGTCGGCGCAAAGCGCGATCGAGTGAGAGTCGCCCGCAGTGACCTTGAGCACAGTGCTGCCGGAGGCGATCGGCACCTCCCCCGGGGTCTCCTCCGAGCCCTCGACGTCCTTGTTGGCCACGCGGCCCAGCGCGCCCTCATCGTTGATGCCCCAAGAGTACACCACACCAGCAGAGGTTAGCGCCAGCGTGTGCATGCCACCGCACACCATCTGCGTGACACCGACCTCGGCGAGGGCGCCGACAGTGCGCGGCAGGTACGACTCATCGACGTCATCACCAAGGCCAAGGATGCCAAAATCACCGGTGCCGAAGGTCATCGCCTGACCCTCCGCGCCGATCTTTGCTCCCGCGCCCTCGTCCGCAGCACCTGCTACGCCGTCCACCGGCGCCTTCGCCTCGAGGGCGACGTCGGCGTACTCGGCACGCAGCTCGCGCATGTAGCGCATGTAGTCGCGGCATCCCGCCTCCCACGAATCGTGCGCTGTGTCGGCCCCACGCTGCTGCGCGCTCACCCATGCGAAGAATTGCGCATTGAGCGATCCCACCGCGCGCTTGAGCGCCGCTGCGCGCCGCGCTTCCCTGTCATCGCCGGCGGCCGCGCCGGCCGCCGCCGCCGCCGCCTTGCGTTTCGCGCCGCGAGTGCCAAACATCGCGGCGCCCGCCCGCCCTCGTGCGCGCGCGCGCGCGCGCACACCCTCGCCCGGGGAGGACGCCTGGGGGAGGAGCGATAGAAGGCGCGGGGGGACGATCGCACGGCCGAACAATCCGCCGCGCGTCGGGCGCCAGCGGGCGCTCCCGGCCCCTGGCCTGCCCGGCGGCCGCCGCGGGCTCGCCCAGGCACGCGCGCGCGCGCGGCGAGGGAGATTTCGGACTCTTTTTCCCCTCCTTTTTTTTTTGTGTCCCAACCGCAGCGCAACGTCTCTTGATGATGGCATCCACCGGGACCGGGGCGAAAACAAAATCAAATCAAAATCAAAATCTGTACGCACAATACCATCATGATGGTAATTAACCCTAATCCTAGTACCTAACCCCAACCCTGATATGGACCCTATCGCTTTCAAACGCATGGGATTCCGGGGGCAATTTTTGGCGGGCGCGCGGGCGGCCGCCGCGCCACACCGCGGGCCGCGGGGGGGCGTGCGCGCTCGCGCGCGCGCAAGCGCAGCGCGCCTCGCGAGCCGCCGCGCGGGGCACCGGCGCGAGGCCTTGGTCCCTCCCCCATCCTCCTCCCTCGCTCGCTCTCTCGTGCTTGTGCCCGCGCGTGCGCGCGTGAGGGTAGGCCATGGCGGGCGTTTTCGGCTTCGGCGCCACACCGACGGGAAAGGAGACGCCGGCGCCGCTGTTTGGCGGAGCGGCGACACCGCCTGCTGGAGGTGCAGGCGCAGCACCGCTGTTCGGTGCGGCAACGGCAACCCCTGCAGCGGCGACGACGACGACGCCCAGCGGCGCTGGCGGGGCAGGCGCAGCGCCGCTGTTCGGTGCGGCTTCGGCGGCCCAAGCTGGTCCTGCGGCTGCGCAAGCTTCAAAGGCTCCTGCCACTGTGCAAGCTGCGTCGATCAGCTTTGGTGGTGCTCAGGCAACAGGCACTGGCCCTAGCAAAGAGCCGGCCGCCGCTACCCCCGCTGCGGCTGCTGCGGCCAACAACACCGCCGCTTCCACCCAGCCGCTGGCCGCGGCCGCTGCAAACACTGCCGCCGCGGCGCCCGCGGCTGGGACAAACGCACTCGCCGTTCCTGCTGGGTCTGTGGGGCAGTCGGGCGCGCTGTATGATGCAACTAGTCTCTGGTGGGATCCGTTCCACCGGCTCGCAGTTGCGCTCGAGGAGGCCGTGCGGGGGCTTCGCGATGAGGTGTCTCTGCGCGCTGAGCTCGATCGCTTCGCTCGATTCCTCGCCGATCCGGCCTCTGCGTTCAAGCCGCCCTCCTCGGAGGCGCGCGCTGCGATCGCAACGACGGGCAAGTTTGGCATCAACGGCAAGGCGAAGGCGGTGGCACCAGGGCTCCGCGACGCAGCGCTGGCTGTTTCGGAGCATCTCGAGCTCAATGAGGTGCAGGCGTACGTACTGGTCGTGAGATGCTACCGCAATGGGGCCGATGGCCTCCCGAAGAGCGATCCAAGCATGCCAGAGGAATGCGCTCGTGTACCAACCCGTTGCGAGAGTTACTACTACACCGAGCGCAGGGATCTGCTCTTCGCGATATTCAACGTGTTGCAGCTGGCAAAGATGCGGACTGACATGACTGAGGCTGCGGCTGACGTTGCGGAGGACGAGGGGCGTGACGGTGACGCCCACCACAGCGCCGCGGCTGAAAATCTGGCGGCCTGCGAGGCATGCGCAGACGCCGTCGCGAAGGCGCGCTCTGCGGGCCTCGAGGCGAACTTGGCGTCCGCGCTGAAGGCGGCGCTGGGCGGACCCCCGGCGGCGCGCGCAATGGCGGCCATGGCGGGGAGTCTCCTCTCGCGTGGTGTTACGGCTGGCGTGAACGCAGCTGCTGACTGGGCTCGTGCTGCACTGCGCGAGCAGTGCCAGTTGCTTGAGATTGTGTATGCCGTTGGGCTCACGGGCCAGGACAATCTGCAGGAGATGCTCGACACGCTCGGCGCCCACGTTTTTGGAGTAGATACAAACATCGAGAGCCGTACGAGCCAAACTGCCGCTGCGGCCGCGCTCGCAGCCGCTGAAGGCGAGGCGCGCGCGTACACCGAACGCCGTGAAGCGCTGGCTGCGTGCCTGTCGTTGCAGCTTATGGGCTTTGACTCTCTCATATCTCGCATCGGCGACGAGCAGACGGGGACCTGGGAGCGAAATGTGCTTGCAGGCGCTGGTGCTGCCAACACCTGCCGTGCTGTCACCGAGGTTGTAGACATGATCGCCGAGGCAGTCTGCGACGCGGCCGTCCGCACTGGGGCGCACGCCCCCCCCCAAGCACGCGCAGTGGTCTGTTTGGGATGGGCGTGTGTGCTGCACCTGATCGAGCAGCTACCGGAGCCATTGGCGGGCCCGTTGCCAAGTCTTGAGAAGTGCGTAGAGGCTGCAACACGAGGCAGAGCGCTCGAGTGGGTGACGTCGGCATTCTCGGCTGGTGGCGCCCTGAGCACCGGCGCTGCTGGTGTTGGGGCGGGAGCGCACGAGCATTGCATGTCCGAGGATGCCCGCTGGATGATGCGCAGCGTGCTGTCGGCACACTTGGCGTCGTTTGTGATTCCAGCACCGATCGGCGCGTTGCTCCAGCCTTGGTCTGAAATCTCGCGGACTACTGCTGCGCTGGCTGCTGTGTTGGACGGCGCTGTCGAGATTTCAGAGGACATCATGGTGGACAATAACTCTGCACCCATCAATCAACCCATCAACGCCCTGCTGCAGCAAGCACTCCGACCCTTCCCAGAAGACCCGCGGCCGATCTGCACCCTCCTTCGCTCGATGTGTGCTTCGGAGCGCTGTGCGATGGACGTCGTCTTGTATCTCGATCGCGCGCCGACACTGGCTTTGCGACATCATGTGTCCGACGGCACCATCACCGTATCGGCCGCAGGCGGAACCGCCACTTTACTTGAGACGGTTGATGCACAGCTGGCGCCGGGAATGGTCATGCGCTTGGAGGCTCAATCGCAAGGTACCCTTCTGGGCGTCCCAGACTCAAACTCAGGTGGCAGCGCGATCGTCGCATGGAACTACCCCCAGCGGGGCATTGCTGTGCTTCTTGCCCGCCTGGCTGGTGTGATCGCTGCCATCGTCGAGGCCCGCCGAGGTGGGCATACACCGGCGGGGGAGACCGTGGAAAGTGCCTTGGTGATGGTGGACCTGCTCGAGCGCGCCGCGGGCCACAATATGGTGGTTGCTGGCCAGCTTGTGGACTGTGCGAACGCTTGCAACGTGCCTTTCGCGGCCATGATTGCATCGCTGGTGGCAACAACTTGCGAAAGCCTGTCGACTCCCTTCCCGGGCTGCCTCGAGCTGCTCAGCGCAGCTCTCCGGCTAGCGAGTGCGCTGTCCGAGGTCGGCCCATCGAACGCGTTCGCTGCACTGACGGCCATGCCCGGCCTGATGACTCAGCAGACCGGGACGGCGCCCACCCCTCCGGTGGTGCTCATGTCCCTTGCTGCACTCGAGAGATCCATGGGTGGGAAGTACCTCGGCACAATCGCATTTCTTGATGCCAGTACCAATGCTATGCTTAATGGTCACCGCGTCGCAACGGATGGGAGCGCGCATGGGGATGCGTACGCCCCTGCCATGGGCTGGGCTGCATTTGCAAACCACGTATTGAGTGCATACGCGCGCTGGCCGCACGGGCGCCGCGCGACTCGCTGGAAGGTGGCCGCCGCAGCCGTGAGATGCCTGCGCGTGGCCCTGCAAGTCGCGCCCGGTAGGGGCGACGAACTTTCGTCAGCGGCGCAGCAAATGCTGCATCCAGATGGTGCTGCAGGGGCCGCACTGGCGGAGCTGCTCTCCGCCAAGGGAGTCGAGACCGCCGCTGAGCACGCGCTCGGCGATGGCGCTGGAGTCGCGTTCGAGGCGACCATTTGTGAGGCCCTCAAGCTGTGGACTGCACTTGCGAATGCCGCTCCTGAGGGGGCAGTCGTCGCCCCTGCCGGCCATGCTTCTGAGCGCGCTTTCGCTGCGTGCGTTGAGCATATCGCCGGGCGTTCATACGAACTCAAGGCCGCGGCGGCAAGTGCCCTCGTGAGGCTCGCGGAGCGCGCGCCTCAACGCGCAGCGCTGGCGTGCGACGCCACCAAACTCGCCGGGGAGCTGAGCGAAGCAGTCAAGGGGGGTCGCTCAACGCCACGCGCGCGGCTGTCGGCCTTTGTGCTCGAAGGGCTCCTGGACGCACGCTCCCCGCTCGCCTACAAACTTCTCTCCCCGCCTGCTGGGCCGCGCACGGCGCTGGATGCAACGGAGAGCGATGTCAAGGCTGCCAATGCTGACGCAGCTGAGGCTGCCACCTTGGCGAGGGCCGCGAGGCGAAGCGAAGCAGAGGCGCACGTGCTTCCGGCCGTGTGGGACGTTGCGCGAGGCGCTAGCGATGGTCGCGATCGCAATCTGCAGGCACGGATGCTGAGGATAGCCCTTCTATTGTGGCTCCAGGGTGACAGCAGCACTGGGGCCGCTCTGTGGATATCAAAGCAGGAGGGTGCGTGGGACAAGCTGATCGAGGCCGTCGGCCTCTCCGCGGCTTCTGCGGGCTCTCAAAACGATGTTGACAGCATTGACGGGCGGCTGGCCGTAATGGAGGCTGCCGCTCTGCGCATTCTTGGCGCTGAGGCGGCACAGCGCCCCCTCGGTGCCAGGAATCCGACCGGGGTCCTTTCACGCACGCTGGGCGCCTGGGGCGAAACAGGCGTCGGAAAGCTGCTCACTAGGTACCAGAGCCAGCAGCCCATTCTGGATGCCTGCGAGGCGCTGGCAACAGCTCGAAGCTGTGCGCGTTGCGTCGCGCACATGCTCGTTCCCAATGCCTTCGCCGCACGTGATGCTGGGTCGACAGGCGCGGGTCCCTCTATCCGCCCAGACGTCGCCAAGGACCTGGTCGAGGCTGCTGAAGCGGCGTGCAAAGATGCCGGCGTCGCGCCAGGTCGCACTCGGGATTTGGCGTGCGCAGCGACTCGAGCAGCCCACGAGGGCGCTATTTTCATGGCGCAGTCGGACGTCGCCGCACGCTGGGGGTCTGAGGTTGCGGGCTACCTGAATGCGGCCAAGAGCGCGTCGCTCGAGCATGTCTTGTTGCGACCGCCGCGACGCAACGCACGTATCAGCCTCACGCCCGAAATGTACGTGTACGACATCGGGTGGCTTGAGGATGCTCTGAGGGCATGTCACGTCTATTCTGCCGGAGCTGCGCTGGCGGAAGCTGCTAGCCTCGAGCCCGCAGAGGCGGACCGCGAGCTTGCCACGGCCGCCACCAAGGCAATCGAGGCCGCCGAAGCCGCAGGTCATGCGGCGTCGCTGGCGGACGCTCGCACGGACGCGCTCGGCGCAATGCGTCTGCTGGTGGCAGCCGCCTTGCCCATGACTCGCTCCGGCATCGAGCCCTCCGTCGCGGACGCTGCGAACGCCTGGACGTGGGAAAAAGACGAAGCTCTTGCGCCGCTCGTGTTGCGGCAGGTGGCTGCTGCCAGCGAGGCCTGCGCCGCCGCCGCCAAGGACCCTGGGCCAATGCGGGACGCCCAGGCCATCGAGAACTCACACCTCGCCTCGCTCTTCGTGCGTGCACTCAACAAGGAGCTGCTGTCGTCGAAGGTGTCTGCAGCGTGTGTGGGGGCGTTTGCGACAGCACTTGGCCCGCCCGAGGCGCCTGCACGTGCGCTCGATGCCCTCGCTGCCGCCACATCATCGGCTCTTGGCGTCTCACCTGCTCCGTCGCTGGAAGCTTCTGTGCTCGCGGAGTCGCTGCGCCAGCGCAGCGTCGCCAAGAGCGCAACGGACGGGGCTGGCGGCACTGGTCGCACGTTGAGCCCCGCGCTAGCTTCGTGCGTGAGCGCCATGCTTGGCGGCGGCGGTGGCGGCTCCTTGCTCGCCCTGGGGCTCGAACAGCGAAGGGGCGAGATGGGTGCTGCTCTGTCGCCGGCCCAGCGCATGCTGCGCATCAGCCGTGCGGTCGCCGTCGCGGCGTCGCGCACGATTGAAGCGGGTGACCCCTCCGCGACGGCAGCCTGGTTCATGTCCCCTGCGTGGAGCGAAGCGCTCTCGGCGGCCGCCGCGCTCGTCGTTGAGCACGCTGCTGTGGACGACGCACTCCTGGAGGAGGCCACAAGCTTCGCCGCCGCCGTTGCTGGTGGTGTAGCGTCGAGCCTGCGCATATCAGGGTGGCTCCAACGCCAGCACTACCAGGACAGTGCGTCTGCGCAGGAGTCGAAGGCAGCACACGAGGCGACGTGCAGGGCGTGCAGGCTCCTCGCAGCGATGGCGCCGTTCGCCGGACGCTGGGCGCTCCGCGCCCCAGAGGCGCTCAAGCTGGTGTCGACCGAGGCGGTTGCGCTTGTGGCTGACGCCGGCGCGGCGCCAATGCCAGCCCAATTCGAGGTGGGCACCACGGTGTGGGCGGCGCGAAAGGACGGGTGGATTGAGGCATCGGTCGTGCAGGTGGGGTCGGACAATCGCCCCCCGACCTACACGATGCGTGCCACTGGTGCGGCGGGCGACGAGTTCGAAGTTGTGGCGTGTGAGGCGCGCGCGCGCGTGTACGGCCCCAACGGTGCCGTGGTGACCCCACAGGTGGCCAGCGCGGCCAGTGCGACCGCGCTGGCTGAGCATTGGCGTAGGGCGGCGGCCGCTGCCGATTCTGCCGTGGGCGCTGCGTGCGTGTTCCTGGCGCGGCTAGCCGCGCGTAGTGCCAAGCACAGGGCCTTCAGCGATGTGCTTGGCGCTGCACCCAAACCCGACGCACTCGAGCGGGTCGCGCGCGCTCTGAGTGCGCGCGTTGTGCTGCTGGCAGGAGGGGGCGGAACGCAAGGGGCAGCGCTCATGCCCAGCGCAACCGCAGTCGCTCGCTCGCTCGAGGCCGCCGTGGCTCTCGTGATTCCACACTCGCGGGAGGGCACTGTCGGAAGGAGTCGTTCGAGCACGATTCGCGACGCCGTCGAGGCAGCCGCCAAGGCACTGGAGGGTGCCGGTGGAGAGGGGGGACAGCTCCCCGCGCAGCTGCGAGCGACGGTAGATGCGCTCTGAGCTCCAGCTGGAGCCGCATGCGTAATTCCAGCTCTCGTCCTGATGGTACTCGTACATTTATGGTCTTGTTTATGCGATTCTGCGTGCGCGGCGCCAGCGGCGCCCTACGCCTCAGCTGGCGGGGCCATCGCGGCCGGTGAAGCCACCTTCGGCGGGGTGCCGGCGGTGCCGAAAGCGTTGGTCTGTGCGAGCTTTGAGGTCACCTTGGAGAACTTGGTCATCTTGAAAGGCGCGGTCTTGTTCGCGCTCGCAGCCTTGGCCTTGGCGCCGCTGACCGCGTGCCCCTGCGTGGCCCGCGTGCTGCGCGGCTCGATTTTGGCGCTCGCCCTGTTGAACGCCTCCTTGCGCTGCTCATTAACGTTCACCCAATCGTGCATGAACTCGCCTTGCACGATGTGCTTGATGTTGGGCGAGTCGCCGAACATGCGCTCCTCCTCAATTGTGCGTTTGGCGCTTGGGCGGCCGAATGTGTGCTCTGGGTTGTCGTCCGAGGGCAGGGGCACGCGGGTCTTGTCCATGGCCTGCGACGCCGGGTCGATCTTCTTCAGGCGAATGTCGTTGGTTTCGCGGAACTTGCGCACCTCGCTCGGACTCTTGCACGCTGCCGCGAGCTTGTTCATCGCCAAAAAGTCCGGCCCGGTTTTGTCGTCTTGCTTGCTTTTGTGCGCCACCCACGTCATGGTCACCTCGCGCGCACCCTCCGGGTCCTTTGGCTTAACGAGGCCATACGCAAAATCCTTGTCGGGCAGCTTGTGCGTCACCTTCTTCACCTGTAGAGAGGAAGCGCCAGCGACGAAGATGAGAGCGCAGACATCGGCGCTGAGGTGTTAGGTACTGCCAGCTCACGGGTAGCAAAGTTCGGCAGCGGCGCGCTGGACTCCATCTCTTCTCTTCCCCCTCCGCCTTTTCTGAGCCAGTGTGCGTAGGCGCACGCGAGGCGCTGGGCGCGCGCGCGGGTGGAGAAGGGAAGCGCCTCCGCGCGCACGGCGGGGCACCCCCTTGCGCGTGGCGCCCGGGACGACTCCTCACATGTCTTGTCGCAGCCAACGCCGCACCGCCCGCGCCGCTCGCGGCGAGCGAGGCGCTGGTGCGCTGGGGGAACGCCCCTCTCCCCCGCGCGCGCGCATCCGCGGGACCAAAAAAAAAAACATTGGGAGGACCAGCACGAGCGACGCCCGGGGGCGGAGCGCCCCGCCCGCGCGTCACTTAGCGGCGCCCGCCTCTCCCTCCTCCCCCTACAGCGCGCGCGCTCTCACCTTGCCGATCTCGGCACGGATAATTAGATCGTTCTTCTCGAACGTCTTGCGCACCACGCCCATGCGCTCGTCGGTCGCCATGGCCGCCGCCGGCCGGGGCGCGGGCGCGCGCGCTGTGGCGCTGCTGCGCGCGGCGGAGGCAAAGTCGCGCGCTCGGGGAACGGAACCCGCGATGATGGAACCTCAACTCGATTTCAGGAGTCCACTGTTTTAAATGCTCATTCTCAGGCGGTCGGATATGTGAATATTGATATGATATTACGGATATATCAAAATATTAACATTTCACCGTCGAAATTTGAACCGCGCAGCGCCCCTTCGGCCAAAAAACGCAACGACCGGCAGAGGCAACAACCAAAAAAAAAAAAAAGGGGGGGCGCGCTCGGTGCACGCTTTGGGATATATGGACCCTAGATAGTAAACCCAAATAGTGCCGTTAACGGCGCTGAACCTTAACCCCTTGGCGCCAGGTCCGCACGAAAGCGGGGAAATTTCGCGGGCGACGCGCTCGGGACGCTCTTCAACAAAGAGGCACTGCTGGGTGCGCTCGTGGTCCGGCGGGCGGCGCGGACGGGCTCGGCGGGCGGCGCGGGGCGGCGCGGGACGGAGGCGGCCATGGATGACCAGTACGACGAGTTCGGCAACTTCCTGGGCGAGCTCAGCGACGGCGAGGGGGGGCTTGATGATGGATTCGACGACGATGGCGGCCTCGCCGACGAGGAGCTCGACGAGATGGAGCGGCGCGCCGCAGAGCGCGACGCTGGCGGCGACCTAAACGCGGGCGACGAGGGCGCCATGGAGGTTGATGCCGTGGCGAGCACGGCAGTGGTGCTGCACGAAGACAAACAGTACTACCCTACAGCCGAAGAGGTCTATGGCCAGGGTGCGTTGCGCGCGCGCCAGCGCGCCAGCGCTGCGATGCGCCTCGCAGCGCCTCGCAGCGCGGCGCTCGGGCGGGGCCGGCGTGCTCTGGGCATGTGCACTGTGGTGCGACACTGCCGCCATGATCGCGTGCACGAATGCTCTGCGCTGCACTCGCTCGCCAGCGGGGCCGAGCAAACGCCCAGCTTTGGCTCCCTCGCGGTCGGCGTTTTGCGATCTGGTGCTAACGCCGCCCACTCGCCCATCCTCACCTCACGGCTTGCGGCCTTGCGCGCCCTTCGTGCGCAGGCACGGAGGCGGTGTACCACGACGAGGATGCGCAGGACCTCAATGTGCCTCTGCTCGCGCCGAAGAAGGAAGCCGCGACCACCAAGATTGCCGCGGCCGCGAAGGAGACCGCCGCTGAGGACGACGGGGCCGCCGAGGATGAAGAGGACTTTCCGATGGTGTGCAACGCCAGCTTTCTGCGCGGGCTGAGCTCCACACCGGCGGTGTGCCGCAACGTGGCCTTCGTGGGGCACCTGCACCACGGCAAGACTGCGGTGCTTGACATGCTGGTCCGCGAATCGCACCGAGCCGATGCACTGCCGCCGGGCGGCACAGGTGCGGATCCGCTGCCAATGCGCTACACCGACGCGCGCGAGGACGAGCGCGCGAGGCGGATGAGTGTGAAGCTCACGCCCATCACGTGTGTGGCTGAGGGCGGCAGGGGAAAGAGCTACGCGCTTACGGTGCTCGACTGCCCCGGCCACGCCGATTTCTCGGACGAGCTGGCGGCGGCGGGCAGGATCGCGGACGGCGCGGTGGTGGTGGTCGACGCCGCGGAGGGCGTGATGCTCAGCACAGAGCGCGCGCTGAAGGCGGCAGTGCGCGAGGGGCTCAAGGTGTGTCTCGTGATCAACAAGCTCGACCGCCTGGTGACCGAGCTCAAGCTGCCTCCAAACGATACTTACTTCAAGATTAAGCACACCATCGAGGAGGTCAACGCCATCCTGGCGGGATGCACGAGCGGTGTGTCGGGGGACGGGGTGACACAGCGCGTCGACCCTGTTGTCGGCAACGTGTGCTTCTCGAGCGCGTCGTACGGCTTTTGCTTCTCGTTGCTGTCGTTCGCGCGTTTGTACGCCGACGTGCACGGCATGCCCGTTGACGCTAGGGCTTTCTCCGCACGACTTTGGGGGGACATGTACTACAATCCGGCCACGCGCGGCTTTCGGAAAAAGCCCCCTGCCGAGTCCATGGAGCCCAAGCGGTCGTTCGTCGAGTTCGTCCTCGAGCCCATGTACAAGATCTTCTCGCTCTGCGTTGGTGAGCACCCCAAGTCAGTCGCGCGCGCGCTCGAGACGCTTGGTGTGAACCTCCCCCCAGCCGCTTACAAGCAGGACGTGCGGCCACTCCTGCGCGACGCCTGCGTGGCCGTCTTCGGTGACATGTCGAGCCTTGTCGACATGATGGTGGAGCACGTGCCTGCGATTGACGAGGGCGTCGCTGCCAAGGTGGACCTGCAGTACACTGGACCCTCCGAGGGGGTTCTCGCCACGGCAATGCGCAAGTGCGACCCGGCGGGCCCGCTAGTAGTGCACGTGACGAAGCTCTATCAGCGCGGCGACGGCTCGTGCTTCGATGCGTACGGCAGGGTCATGAGCGGCACGCTGCGTACCGGCGCGGGCGTGCGCGTACTGGGCGAGGCGTACTCACCCGAGGACGAGGAGGACATGGCGGTCAAAACGGTGGAGGCTCTGTGGCTCTATCAGGCACGGTACCGAGTGCCTGTGAGCGAGGCACGTGCGGGGCAGCTGGTGCTCATCGGTGGCGTGGATGCCACCATCTCGAAGACCGCGACAATCATCGCAGAGGAGAGCGAGTTCGATGAGGAACCATACATCTTCCGGCCGCTGCAATTCGACGCGCGCTCGGTGGTCAAGGTGGCCGTGGAGCCGCTCAATCCGTCGGAGCTGCCCAAGGTGGTGGAAGGCCTACGCTCTGTGAACAAGAGCTACCCGCTGGCTGTGACCAAGGTGGAGGAGAGCGGGGAGCACACCATTCTGGGCACCGGCGAGGTCTTCCTGGACTCGGTGATGCGAGATCTGCGCGAGATGTATTCCAACGTCGAGGTCAAAGTCAGCGACCCCGTCACGTGCTTTCGCGAGTCGGTCGCGGAGACGAGCTCGCTCAAGTGCTACGCCGAGACGCCCAACGGAAAGAACAAGCTCACCATGGTGGCGGAGCCGCTCGACCGCGGACTGGCGGAGGACATCGAGGGGGGCGCAGTGAGCCTCGACTGGCCGAGGCGCCGCCAGGCGTCTTTCTTCACCGAGAAGTACGAGTGGGACGCCCTTGCAGCGCGCTCGGTTTGGGCGTTCGGCCCCGAGCCCGCCAACGGCCCCAATGCCTTCCTTGACGACACGCTACCGTCCGAGGTCGACAAATCGATGCTCAACGCCATCAAGGACAGCGTGGCGCAGGGCTTTCGCTGGGGTTCGCGCGAGGGCCCGCTGTGCGACGAGCCTGTGCGCGGCGTCAAGTGGCGGCTGCTTGACGCGGTGGTGGCGGATGAGCCCATGCACCGCGGCGGCGGCCAGGTGATCCCCACGGCGCGTCGCGCGATCTACTCGTCGTTCTTGACTGCCGCCCCTAGGCTGATGGAGCCCGTGTACCACGTGGAAGTGCAGACGCCCGCGGATTGCCTGAGCGCCATCTACACCGTGCTCTCCAAGCGGCGCGGCCACGTGCTGGCGGACACGCCCAAGCCAGGCACGCCCGTGTTCTCGGTGAAAGCTTACCTACCGGCAATTGAGAGCTTTGGCTTCGAGACGGACCTGCGGGTCCACACGCAGGGGCAGGCCTTCTCGCAGATGGTGTTTGACCACTGGGCGCTGGTCCCGGGAGATCCGCTCGACAGGGGCGTCGTGCTGCGGCCGCTCGAACCCCAGCCCACACAGCATCTCGCGCGCGAATTCACCGTCAAGACGAGGCGGCGCAAGGGCATGGCCGAGGAAGTCAGCGTGTCCCGTTTCCTCGACGACCCAGCTCTGCTCGAGCTCGCGCGCGCCGACGAGACGCTCGCGAGCATCTTGTGACGCTTCGCGGTAATTTCAAAAGTATACATTTATGAACATGCTCACCCCTCGGTGGCAGCGCGGGTGCGCACCCGAGCTGACCCGGATGGTCTCACAGCGGCACGTGCTGGAGCACGTCCGAGCTCTCGATTCCGTCGGCGAGCTCGCCGACGGAGATGGCGTAGAGCGTCGAGTTGTTGTATCGGCGGATGACGTCGAAGTTGGCGCAGCCGAGGTAGCCCTCCTCCGATCCCGGCCCGTCGGGCACGACGAGCTTGCACGCCGCCTCGGCGGGCAGCGCGAGCGGGGCGTCGTCCGCGGCGCCGGCTGCTCCCTGGGCGGCGAGCGGCCGCACGCCTGCGGCGTACCACTCGGCGGCCGTCCTGCGCTCGGCGGGGGCGGCAGTCCCGCGCATCGACTCGGGCACGCGCACGCGCGTGCCTACGCACTCGCCCGCCCGCCAGCCGTTCGCCTCCAGGTAGTTGGCGATTGAGGCGAGCGCGTCGGCGCGGCTGCGCCAGATGTCCTTGCGCCCGTCGCCGTCATGGTCCACCGCGTACGCCTCGAACGAGCTCGGCATGAACTGGCACTGCCCCATCGCGCCCGCCCAGCTCCCGAGGAAGCCGCGCAGGGGCGCGTGACCCGCATCGATGATGCTCAGCGCGCGCACGAGCTCCCTCCGAAAGTACGCCGCGCGCACCTCGGACGTGCTGTCGTACGCGAGCGTCACCAGCGCGGGCACCACCGCGTGCGACCCCTGGATGCGCCCGTATGCGCTCTCCACCCCCCAGATCGCCGCGATCACGCCGCGCGCCACGCCGTACTTGTCCTCCAGCTCCTGCAGAAGCGGGCGCACCTCGGCGCCCGCGGCTAGGCCGTTGCGCAGGCGAAGCGTGTAAATCGCCTGGCGGTCGAGGTACTCACGGGTGGTGAGCGTATACTCCGGCTGCGATTTGTCGAGCTCTTTCACCGCCGGCAGCGGCTTGAGGCCCTTGAGCGCCGCATCGACCGTGCGCGCCGACACGCCCGCATCACGCGCCTCGCGCGAGACGCCGTCAAGCCAGCGCTCGAACTTGCGGCGCTCGCGCCGGTCGAGCTCGGGCGGCTCGCCGCCCGGGTAGGCGTACGTCGAGCCGCGCGCGTCGGGGACGAGGTCCTCGCCGCGCGGGCCCACGCTCGCACGTGCGTACCCGCAGGCCACCGCAACACCGGCAACACCCGCGGCGGCCGCGGCCGCGTCCGCGGGGCAGCAGGAGCAGGGAGGAGGCGAGCAGCACCACCGCCACACCCACCACCGCCCCCGCCCGCAGCGCACACACGCGCGCGCATTCGCGCGAGCGCGCACTTATTCATTTCGAATTCCCTCTCGCCGCCGACGCGCATTCCGGGCGACTCGAATCCGAATCCGAATCCGCGCGCGCGCGGCGTAGACCCGGTCTCCGGGCGCTGCGTACCCCGTCTACGCCAACGAAGGAACCGTCTGCGCGCCGGATTACACCCGGTCAAACGAAATCGGACCGGGGTCGACTGAGGCCATCCCATCGAGAGTGTGTACGTACTGTAGTACTACACGCGTCCATAGCTTGCATGTGTGACGGGCCGCGGGGGGGAACAAGCACAACTTGGGCAGCCCCGGCCGTTCCCCGAACACCGCCTTTTGAACGCGCGGGTGCACGCGCGGGTGCGGGCGAGAGGCGAGCGGGCCGGGGAAGGGGAGGAGGGGAGGGGAGGGGAGGGGAGGGGAGGGGAACGAGCGAGCGAGCGCCGGTCGGGGGGATGTGTACGTGCGGTGTTGCCGTGCCGTGCCACTCTGCGGCGCTCAGCGCGAACCACCACCTCGGCCGCGCGTCCGGGCAATTCTGCGGCGCGCGGGCGGCGGCGCATCTCCCGGCGCGCAGGGGCGCGTTCTCGGCGACGCGGCGGGCAGCGCGGAGGGCGCCGCGATTCGATGGTCGCCGCCGGCTGGGCGCGCGTGCCGCCGCGCGGCGCGGCCGCGGCTGTGGACGCTGGACAGGTGCGCGCGCGGATGGGGCTGGCGGACACCGCGCGCGCCAGAGCTCGTACTTCGCGCGCGATCTGTGCACTAACACAGCTGTGCTCACACCCCGGCCTCCTCGCGTGCGCGCTCTTCCAAACGCGTTTTCTCTCTCTCTCTCGTTCGCTCGCGCGCGCGCGTGCAGTCTGGCGAGGTCACTCTCGCCGCGCTGGGCCTCGAGGCCTTCTGTGACGGCGGCGGTGCCTCCGCGTATGAAGTAGGCCCGGCACTCACCAAAGGGGCGTATGGCAGCGTGCACCGCGCCGTGCGCGTGAGCGATGGCGAAAAGCTGTGCGTCAAGAGGGTGGACATGGCTAAGGCGACCTCAGCCGAGCGCACGGAGGCAGCCAACGAGGTGCGCCTGCTGGCGGCGATGCGTGGCTGTCGGTACGTGGTGCGCTTCGTTGACTGCTACTGCGAGCGCACGTCTCTGTGCATCGTGATGGAGTACGCGGGCGGTGGCAACCTCAGCGACTACCTCGCATCGCGCGGCGGGCGCCCGCTGCCAGAAGCGCGCGTGTGGCGTATCTTCGCGCAATGCCTGGTCGCGCTCGCGCACTGCCACGCCCGACGCGTGTGCCATCGGGACGTGAAGTCGATGAACGTCTTCCTCGCGCTGCCCTCGGCATCGGGGGACGACCAGGCCGAGGTGCGCCTGGGCGACCTGGGCGTCGGCAAGCGCCTCAAGGCGCGCACCGCGATGGCGTCTACCTTCGTGGGCACGCCATACTATTTCGCGCCGGAGATGATCAAGCGACAGGCGTACGGCTACAAGGCCGACGTGTGGAGCCTGGGCGTGCTGCTGTACGAGATTGGCGCACTGGCGCATCCCTTCGATGCGGCATCGCAGGACGCCCTCTTCCGGCGCATCACCACGCAGCCACCCAGCTGGTCGAGGCTCGAACAACGCTACTCGCGCGAGCTCTGCGAGGTGTGCAAGGCGTGCCTGCAGAAGGATCCCACCTGCCGTCCAGACGCCTTTGCGCTGCTCGAGAGCCCACTGCTGCGCCGTAAGTGCGACGAGCTCGGCGTGGTCGTGCCGGCAGTGGAGGCGCTTCAGACGATGTCCATGACGCTCTCCAGGCCCCCTCTGGAGGCCGCGCAGGCGGGCGCTGCCGTGGCGGCCGCAGGTGGCGTGGGCGACGACGATGCCAACGAGTTGGACGTGGATACGGCGGAGGCAAAGGCGGCAGAGGCGGAGGCAGCAGCGCTGCGCGCGGAGGCCGAGGCGGCTCGGCTCGAAGCCGAGGCCTCGAGGCTGGAGAGCCTGGCACTCACGCGCAGAGCGAACTCATTGCGCGACGCACGCGATGCGCGGGCGCGGGCGGGCGCAGGGAACAAAGCGCACACCAGCGGCGCCAGAAAGGTGCTGGAGGAGAGCAACCGTGTGGCCCCTTCAGACAGCTTAGCTTCCGCATGCGACACGCGCGAGCCCGCGCTGGAGGCCGCGTGGAAGCACGAGTGGGAGGGCGGGGCGGCCGATGACGACGCCAGCCTGCGCTCAATGTCGGATCACGAGGAGGACAGCGACGCGGGCGCGCACATGGGCGAAACCGAGCGTCGTGCGCTCGCGGGAGGCGCACGCGTTGAGGTGTACAAGCGTACATCCGCGCCTGCCCAGGCGAGCTCGCGCGGAATGGTGGGGGCCATGGGCGGCGATAGCTATGCGGGCGACACCCACCTTGGCGATGGCGCGCGAGGCAGCAAGAAGCTGTCAGTTGCGGAAGAGGCCGCGCGCACGCTGGCTGGCAAGACCGCTGGCGGTGACAGGGTACCTGTGGGCTCGGCGTACCGTACGAGTTCGCAGATAGTGGGCTCATTCGTGGGGAAGGAGATCGGGAGCCTGTACGGTAGCGGCGCATCGTTTGGTCGCAAGCGCTCCGACCTGATATTCGTTCCCGACATCCGCAGCGCCTCGCGGCCATCGAGCGCCGCACAGGGCGGTCGCGCGGCGGCGGGCGTGCGCTTTGCACCTGGGGCGCCTGGAGGCGGCAACCCTCTAGCGCCACGTGGCGCCGCGCGGCCGAGCAGCGCACGGCCAGCGATGGGCGGCGGCAGCTCGGCGATGAGCTCCTCGCGCATGAGCTCACAGATGTACTCCGGTTCGAGGCCCTTCTGAGCGAGCCCTTTCTCGCTCGGGGGGGATTCGGGGACAGGGCGTGATGGTGGTGCGGCGCGCACGTGTGGTTGGTGATGTGTGGGTGGGCTTGGGTGGGTGGGTGGGGGGTGGGGGGGAGGAAGCGGTCCATTGCCGCTGCTGTAAGAACCCACAGAAGACTTGGCGAACGTGTCACCCAAGTTTGGGGCAGGCTGAGGCGGGTAAATGCCACGCATGCGCTCCGGGCGCGTTGAAAGAAGATAGTTGTTACAAAAATGTTAGGTGCACACCGGGTGGGGGGCGGCGGGGGAGGGAGAGAGAACACATGTACCAGCACGCGCGGCACGATCTTGTGCCGCGCGGCACGCTCAAGAGACACACCCGCGCCTCGCGCTCGGCTGAGTGCGCGCACCCGTTCCGCCCGGCAGCTGCGGCCGCTTGCCCAGCACAGCCTGGCCCTTCGCGTGCCCCGCGCGCCGCGCCTAAGCGTACGTGGAGCGCGGGGTGGAGCCCTTGATTCGCGCCTCGAGCTCGGGTCGGAAGTGGCGGATAAGGCCCTGCACGGGCCAAGCCGCGGCGTCACCAAGCGCGCAGATGGTGTGGCCCTCGATCTGCTTGGTGAGCTCCTGCAGCATGTCGATCTCCTCGAGGCGCGCGTCGCCGGTCTTCATGCGCTCCACCATGTTCCACAGCCAGGTCGAGCCCTCCCGACACGGCGTGCACTGGCCGCACGACTCGTGTTTGTAGAAGTAGCTCAATCGAGCGATGGCGTCGACGATGTCTGTCGACTTGTCCATCACGATCACCGCGGCGGTACCCAGGCCCGACTGCGCCGCCTTGAGACTGTCGAAGTCCATGAGCACCTCCTCGCAGACGTCCTTGGGGATGCACGGCACCGACGAACCGCCCGGAATGATGGCGAGCAGGTTGTCCCAGCCGCCCTTGACGCCGCCGCAGTGGCGCTCAATCAGCTCCTGCAGCGGGATGGACATCTCCTCCTCCACGGTGCACGGCTTGTTGACGTGGCCGCTAATGCAGAAGAGCTTGGTGCCCGCGTTGTTCTTGCGGCCGAACGACGAGAACCACTCTGGCCCGCGGCGCAGGATGGTGGGCACCACAGCCACGGTTTCCACGTTCGTCACGGTCGAGGGGCAGCCATACAGGCCCACATTGGCCGGAAAGGGAGGCTTGAGGCGCGGCTTGCCCTGCTTGCCCTCCAGGGACTCGATGAGCGCGGTCTCCTCTCCGCAGATGTACGCGCCCGCGCCGTGGTGCACCACTATGTCGTACGAGTAGCCGGAGCCGCATGCGTCCTTGCCGAGCAATCCCGCCTTGTACGCCTCTGCAACCGCCTTTTCCAGGCTCTTGCGCTCGTTGACGTACTCGCCGCGGATGTAGATGTAGCAGTACCTCGCGCCCATGCCGACGCCCACCAGCAAGCAGCCCTCGACGAGCTTGTGCGGGTCGTGGCGCATGATCTCGCGGTCCTTGCACGTGCCTGGCTCGGACTCGTCCGCGTTGATTACGAGGATGTTGGGCCGCCCGTCCGCGGCGTCCTTGGGCATGAAGGAGTACTTGAGCCCCGACGGGAAGCCCGCACCGCCGCGCCCGCGCAGGCCGCTCGCCTTGATCTCGCTGATGATCCAGTCGCGCCCCTTCTGCACGAGCTCCTTGGTCATGTACCAGTCGCCGCGCTTGAGCGCGCCCTTGAGGAAAGGATCGCGCGTGCCATACAGGTTGGTGAAGATGCGGTCCTGGTCGGACAGCCCGCCGTGGTGCCGCTCGATGGGCGCCGCCTCGGCCGCGTACGCCGCCGCGGGCGCACGCGCCGCCACGTACACGTAGTCGTCCTCCATGACGGAGCGGTGTGTGGCGCGGCCACGAGGCGCTGCCCCCCCCCCCCTCTTCCCGGACTCCATCACTCGCCCCCTCGCTCGCCCTGCCCCCAACGCGCCTCGTTGGCACCGGCGAGCTGCTGCTGCGTGACGCGTTTTTTTCTCCCCAAAAAATATGCCAAAATGGGCCAACAAAAAAATGCCGGGCGTGCGGCGGCCGCGTGCGGCCGCCCGGGGGGCGCGTGCCAGAGCGCGCGCAGCGCCGCTGCCCAGCCCAACGCCCACCCGCCCCGCCGAGCGCCGGCGGCGGCGCCATGTTCAAGCGTTTCACGTATGACGACGTCTCATCGGTGTCGCAGGTCAAGTCGTCGGTCGCGCGCGGCATCCGCGCGAAGATCGCCGCGCAGTTCCCGAACCTCGAGCCGGCGCTCGACGATGTGCTGCCCAAGGTGCGTCTGGGGTGGGGCGGGGGCGAGCGCGCGCTCCGCGCACCTCGCTCGTTCCCTCCTGCGCGCGCGCGCGCGCGCACGCTCGTGCCCGAGTCGCGCGCGTATGCGGACGCATGCACGCAGGCATGGGCGAACGCCGGCGAGCGCACGGCACGCACGAGGAGGCAGCCGCCGCCCCTCCCCAGAGCGCCGGTGGCGCTGACACGCGGTCGGACCCTCCATCCTGCGCTCCGCGCCCACCGCCTCGATTGATCCTTCGCGCATGTTCTAGGGAAAGGACACGCCTATGATGATCGGCAAGTGCACAGACCGCATAAGCCTCGTGGTGGTGCGCGACGAGCCGCTCTTCTTCCAGTTCCGCGACGGGCCGTACTACCCGACGCTGCGATTGCTGCACCGCTACCCGAGCATGATGCCCGTGCTGCGCGTTGACAAGGGCGCCATCAAGTTCGTCTTCAACGGCGCGGACATCATGTGCCCGGGGCTCACGTCGCCCGGGGCATCGATGGACGACGTGCCCACTGACACCGTGGTGGCCATCTACGCAGAGGGCAAGGAGCACGCGCTCGCGGTGGGGCTCACCACCATGTCGAGCGCTGACATCCGCTCTGTGAACAAGGGCACCGGCGTTCAGAACGTGCACGTGCTGAACGACGGTTTGTGGAAAATGGAAAAGGTGGACTGAGGCGCGCCGGTCAGGAGAGAAGGGCGTGCGCGCGCGCGCGGCAGGTGGGAGGCGGAGGCGTAAAGATCACGGGTAATGACTTGCAGGCCGGCGGCTGGGCGCCGCGGACGCTGCTGGCCTGATGGATGGGGCACGCAGCGCAGACGCGCGCATCGTTCGCGCGCATCCCGCGCATCGACCGTGTGCGCGAGCGAGCTGTGTTACGAATGGCGGCGCCCGCGGAAGAGCGCGCGCTCAGCCCACTGTGCGCCACACCCCGCCGGCACCCTACTGCGTGGAGATGAGCCTCGCGATGGTCTCGGAGGGGAGCGTGACGCGCACGCTGTCACCGGCAGCCGGGGCTGCGTTGGACTGCGACGCCGGCACCTTGATAGTGCCATCAGCGGCCACCTCCCAGCCAGGGAAGCTGGCCGACAGGAAGCCCTTCACCTCGCCCTCCGTGAGGTTGAGCACGGCGGCGACAGCCGCCGTGTCAGTGTCACGGAACGTCGCGCCGATGCAATGCGCGCCGTAGCGCCGCACGGCGTCCTCGAAGCCGGTGACGCCCGAAGTCAGCTCGGCCACGCCGCCCGCCTTCGCCCAGAAGCCGGCAAAGTCGGCCGTCTCTGTTGTGGGTGCGCGCGGTCAATGCAGGAGCGCGCGTCAGAGATGCGTGCATCGGCGCACGTGTGCCTGCACCATCGGCGCGCCCGCGCTACGCACCGAGGCACCCGCTGAGCTGCGCGAGCGTCGCGAACGGCTCCTGCCGCATGACGCGCGCAGGCAGCATCCCCTGGCACAGCTTGAAGTCTGGGCCGGGGAGCGCCATGAGCGCCTTCACCAGGACGTTTGCAGCCACGGGAATCTGCGTGGGCAAACGCGTGCGTGGGCGTACGGTCGCAGGCGAGCGCGGGCCATGTGCATGCACGCGCGTCAGCGCAAGCGGAGGGCGCGCACGCGCGCTCGGGCCGTCCGGTACCCCTGCGCCCCCTCGGCACGCGCGCTCGCGTGCGCGCGCTCTTGCCGCGCGGCGTACGTTGAGCTTGTCCGGGTACATCGCGTACAGCCTGAGCAGCGCGAGGTTGGAGTCGAGGTCGTACGCGTCGACGCCTCCCACCGCCGAGGCGTTCGCCGCCGCCTCCATCTGCGGGATCGACGCCGGGTCGAACGCCGCCGCGGCGCCGCCCATCGCCGCCATGGCGCCTGGCGCGCGGCAGCACGCCAGGCGCGCGGGTTATGGCATGCCCTCAGGGGCCCGCCACTCCTGTCAGCTTCGAGACCAACCGCCGCCGGCGCCCCCCTCCCCTCCCCTCCCCCTCCCCCCCCTGTGCGCGCGCGCGCACCCTAGCCCCCGATCACCAGCCGCCGCGTGCGCCCCCGTGCCGCGCACGCGCGAATTCATATCCGTCTTTCCCATACCTCGCATATCTCATTAATATGACATATATTTTTACCCACGGGCGACTTCATTCACGGATGTGGGCAGGCCCGCGCCCACACGCGGTTCCGACGATGGCCGGCGGCAAAAAAAAAAAAAATAGGTACGAAAGCTCGAACGCCACACTGCCAGCGGAAAAGGAGGAGACGCGAAAGGAAAAAAAAAGGGGGCCTCGAGCCATCACAATCGATGCGGGGGGGGCGGGCTCCGCGGCGGCAGCATGATGGCCGCGCATGAGGTCGAACAGATCGCGCGCATCCAGTACGCGGCCACGCACCAGCGCGGCGCGTATCACGAGGACTACTACGCGCTCGCGCTGGCGTCCAAGAGCGGCGGCCAGCGGCCGGGGCTGTTCGCGCCGGCGGTGCTGCGCGACACGCAGGCGGAGGGCGCCAACGGCGCGGCCGAGAGCGGCCTGAGCCAGCGCGGCGCGGCCGTGTCCTACGTGGCGCTGGACGGCCTCGGCAAGATCGCGTACTCGTCGATCACCAAGCCGAAACCCATGCTGGAGATCCCGCCGCGCGAGGGTGAGGGCATCAGCGTGGACGCCGAGGATGTGGGCGGCGATGAGGACGAGGTGCGCCCGCTTGAGCAGGAGCCGATGCTCGCGGCGAGGCAGCTCATCGAGGACGGGCACAATCTGCTGCTCGACATCGACGACATCACCCGCATCCTCGAGACCCCGCCGGCGCCAGCGGACGGCGGCGCAATGCTGCGCGGGCGCCGCGACAAGATGCTGGACATGCTCATCGCGAGTATGCGGCTGCCGCCCCCGGGCGCGTCGCTCGCCGAGCATCTGCCCCCCGCGTCGACGCCCGCCGACCGCGTGCTGGCGCGTGTGGGCGCGGTGCACAAGGGCCGCTCGCTGCTGGTGGGTGCGCTCAAGCGCTTCCCACCCACCGCCACCGCCGCCTGCTCGCTCACCGTGGCCGCCTGCCGCAACCTCGGCCCGCTGCTGGGCTCGCGCCGTGGCAAGTGCCCGGCTGCCACGCAGCTGGCCCTGGCGTGCGCGTCGTGCGTGACATCCATGGGCGTGTCGGACAGGCCCATGCTGGTGGCGTGCCTCGCGGCCATGAATCCGCGTGGGCTGTGGGCCAAGGAGAGCGCGGGAGGCGACAGTGCCCCCCCTCCACCCGGCGAGGTGCTCATGCTGGCGCTGCTGGCGTGCGGCACCAACGTCACGGGCGACGCCGCGAGCGCGCCTGCGTGGTTGGGCGCCATGGAGAGATTCGTGGCGGCGCTCGCGCAGCTGCCGGCGCCGGGCGCCCCGAAGCGCGTGTTCGAGGCAGCGCTTATCTCGGCGGAGGGCACCGCGGCAGAGGCCCTCAAGGCGCTCGCCGCGCGCGCCACATGGTGAAGAGGCCAGCGGAGGCGAGCGTGGCCGAGGAGCCACCGCAGCGTTCGGTTTCGTAACACCTTGTAACAAGACGCAAAACGTCACACCATTCTCACAACGCGAGTAGTCGAATGCGCGCGCGAATTTACTCCTACCCCTCATCGCTGTCGGTGGGCGTCTCGACCATGATCTCCGCGACGAGCTCCTCCAGGTGGCGTTCCTCGACGGCGAATCCGTGCACACTCTTCTCGAGGAGTTCCACGGCGCACGCGTCGGCGTCGTGCAGCCGGACGAAGCGGCCGAAAGACAGCGGGCGGGCGGCCACCTCCTCGCGTGGCCACAGCGTGCGCGCGTAGTTGTCTGAGAGCTTGAGCATGAGCGGGTCCGAGCAGGCGCGCAGCTCCTCCATGATCAGCGGCGGAATTATGAGGCTGTCGCAGCCCGCCAGTTCGCGCACCTCGTGGATGTTGCGAAAAGACGTCGGCGTCACCATGGAGGGGACGCCCTCCTGGTGGTAGAGCGTGTAGAGGCGCTTGGTCCTGAGCACACCTGGGTCCTCGTGTGCGGGGTAGTGATCGCGAGCGTGCTCGGCCCTGTGCCAGTCGAGCGTGCGTCCGACGAATGGCGTCACGCGGCTCGCGCCTGCGTCGGCGCATGCGATGCCCTGCGCGAGAGAGCACACGAGCGTCATGTTGCACTGAACACCCTCCTTCTCGAGCGCCTCGCACGCCTGGATACCCTCCCAGGTCGCGGGCATCCGCACGCACAGCTTGGACGCGGCGTCCACGCCACGGCGTTCAAGAGCGTCCGCGAGCCCCATCGCCGCGTTGATTAACTCGTGCGTATCGAAGCTCAGCATCGGGTCCAGCGGCACAAGTACGCGGCCGTCGGCGGGCAGCACCGCCGCGAGGTCCTCTGCGAGGTCGAGCGTGAGCGCAGCAGCGATGGCCGCAGGCGACGCGCCAGCCTTGGAGGCGGAGCGCACCGCCTGGACCAGGCGCGTACGCAGCTCGCCCTCGTCATCGCCCTCAAGCACGTCCTTGAGGTGCAAGGCGCCCTCACCGAGCTGGTGAGCGATGTCGTTGTGCTTGAGGCGCAGCTCGGGCATGGCCGCGGCGCAAAACTCCGCCAGTACGAGCGCGGGGTGTGCGCACGCGTCGCGCACCAGCCGTCCGCCATCTGGCGCTGCGAGTTCCTTCACGAGCGCCACATCGGCGGTGTTCGCGACGAGGCGCGAAGTGGTCGCCAGCGCCTGCAGCTGGTTGCTCGCGCCCGGGAGCGCCACACACGGCGGAGACGGCTCGAACGGATCGCACGCGTCCACGCGAGACGTTGCGGGCTCGGACGGCAGCGCCGGCTCAGAGCCCGCCGCGGCTGCGATGTGGCCGCGCGCACGCGGGCGGCGCCCCCCCGGCGGATCGCCACGCGGGTGGTGCTTCCTCGGAGCTGGCACCGCCGTCGCTGCCGCCGCCGCCCGCGAATGAGTTAGGAGGAACGCCGCGTGCGCCATTCCCGGCTGCGCAGCAATGTCGCGCGCACGAATATAATCTCCAACAAGCGGCGCCCCCGCGCGTCCCGCCGATAGCGGCTGCGGCACCGCTTTGCCTGCGCCCCGCCCCCCCTCCCCTCCTCGCCGGCGCGCGCCCTTAGAAAGCAGGGAGTTGCCGAACGCGTGCCGCGTGCGCCGCGCCTCGTTGCGCGCCCGCCGCCGCACAGCGCGCGCGCGGTGCGGCCGGCGGCGGCGGCAGTGGTGGCCTCTGGGCGCGGGGCGCCTCGCCCTCGGCGGCGAGCCGGCGTGCGCTCTTACTGCCGTCGCAACAGCAGCAGCCGCAGCCACAGCTACCGCTGCAGCAGCGGCAGCGGCAAGAACGAGAGGAATCTATTTCCGATCGACACCGCCAGCTTGGGCAACGACGGGATGAGCGGGATGAAGGCCGAGGGCAGCAACAGCCGGCGATGCGACTGGCCTTTCTGGTGCAGGTCGCGCGGCTACCCGACGCCGCGCGCGCCGCGCAGCTACGGCGGCTGCTCGCCCTTGTCTCTGACGGCGGCGCCAACGCGGTCGCTCTTCACCTCGACGCGAAGGCTCCCGAGGAAGACGTGCGCCGACTGCGCGAGGTGCTGCGCTCGCCCTCCACAGCAGCCTTGTCGATATCGTCGGCGTCGTCGCCGCCGCCGCCAGGACCAGGGCGCGGTCGCGCGGTTACCACGCGCGGTTTCAACTCCACAAAAGCGGCGCGGCGGGGTCTTCGCCAGGTTGATTCCTCGCGGGAGCGCGCGCTCGGCGAGGTCATACTGCTGAGGCGCTCTAGGGTGACGTACATGGGCATATCGATGGTTGACGTGACGCTTCGCGGCATCTCCGCGTTGCTCGCCTCCGGTGGCGATTGGCGCCACTTCATCAATCTCTCACTCGAAGACTACCCAACCATGCCCATGGACAACGTGCGGAGGCTACTCGCGGGCTTCTCGCCCCTCGCCAACTTCATGGAGCTCTCCCTCGGTCGCTTCGGCTTTACTAATGTCGTCATCGACCCTGGACTCTACATCGCTGACAGCGGGGAGCTCGAAGAGCACGGCTGGCGTGGGAGGCCGACCCAATTCTCGGTGTGCAAGGGATCCGCGTGGATGATCCTCAGCCGCGACTTCGCGCGCTACGCTGCCGGCGGCGGCGCCCTCGACATGGCGCCCGTCAACAAGCACAGCACCGCAACCATAGTCGTCAACGGCGAAGAGTACGACGGCTTTCCGCGCTCGCTGCTCCTCTATTTTGCGAACTATCCGAGGCCGGCCGAGTCGTACTTCCAAACACTCATCGCGCACTCGCGCTACGCGCGCACGCTCGTGCCTTTCCCGATGCGCTACGACTACTGGCCGCAGTGCGGCAGCGGCGGCTGCCAGCACCCGGCGGACCTGGGCATGAAGCATTTGGCAGGAATGCTCGAGGCAGCGCCGCTGTTCGCGCGGAAGTTCAAAGCGGACCCGAGCGCCTTCGCCAGCAGCGGCGATGAGCGATCGGAGCTCACGCGCTGGGTGGACGCACGCCTGCACCGCGGCGGCCAGGGCAACGCAACTTACCTCGTGGCCGCCCTCGCCGCGGCGGACACGTGGGTGTTCGACCCCGCGCGCGACACGGAGATTGCGTCGCCCGTGGTGCCGACGTCGTGCCACTCCAGCCTGGCCATCGTGCGCGACGTGGAGCGCGCCTCGTACGCTGACGGGCGCTCCAGGGGCGCCAAGGTGGTCGCGCGTGACAGGAACGCGCTTGTGGTGCCCCTGGCCGGCCAGCGGGTGTAGTGGTACTGTGCGCAGCTCATCAACGCGACTGGTAAATAACTTAACTTGGCTCTGCGCGCGCCACATGGCTGCTCGCGTCGCCCGTGTCGCCGCCGCCTCGCGCGCGCGCGCGAAGGAGAGAGAGCTCACTTGCCGCCGCTGATGGAGAATCGCCCCGGGCCAGCGCAGACAAAGTACAAGAATGCGAGGGCGTAGAGGCCCGCGGTCTCGAAGCCGTACTGGTGCGCCTCCACCACCGCCAGCGGGAAGCCCTCCAGGCCAGTGTCATGGATGTGGAAGGCCACGGCCAGGCCCATCGTGCTGAAGAGCGCGAACGCCGCAGGCCTCGCGAACACCCCCAGCGCGAGCGCGACTGCGGGCGAAGCATCGACAGGGGCGGGCGACCAGAGCGCTGTCAGCGTGGGCGAGCGCGCAACACGTGGCGCCCATCAGTCGAGGCCGAATCGCGCCTCGAAAGCGCGCTCGCGCTAACGCGCGCGCGCGCGCGCGCACCCGGGCATACGAGCTCGGCCGCAGCTGCCGCGTATGTCCACAGCAGCGGCTCGGGCAGGAAGGACAGGTGCTCGGCGACCACGAACTTGGCGAAGCCCTCAGGGTCCTGCAGCTTGTCGAGGCCGTTGTGGAACATGAACACGGAGACACCCACCCGCAGGAGGAGCACGCCCAGCTCGGCCGGCACGTCGAGCGGCGTCGCTGCCCAGGACGTGGCGCAAAAAGCACTTGATGGCTAACCCGTGGGTGCGTGCGCGAGCTCTTCCGCGAGGCCGCCGCCATCGCCACCCTCGCCGCCATCGCCGCCGCCACGCGCACCACAACCCCCCGCTCGACGCTCGACCCGCCCAACCGCGCGCGCGTCCGCCTGGGACCGCCCTCCCCCCGGCCCGGCCCAGCGCGCGTGTCTGGCATGCGCGCCTTATCCTCGACGACGACGACGACGCGCACCCGAGTGGTTGGAGGAGATACGGCCCGTCGGTTGAGGTTTTGTTTTCGAGTACATTAGTGTCTAAAATGTAGGGTTCACCACCCATGTCAAATTACATGCACACGAGCACGTCCGCACGCGCCGGACCTCGCAGGACCAAACACAAGGGCGACAACAGTGCATACATTTGCATGTGTCTGGGTAGAGTTTCCCGTGGTTACATATGATGTCATGAAGAATGCATTGAGCACGCGGAGAATCCGATCGGGTGTGATGCGCGCGTGATGAGGTGCGGCAGATTTGGCGCGCAATCGGCGCTGACGTGGCGCCGGCGGCCAGCGCGGCGCGCGCGCGATGGCCGAGGAGGCGAATGAGGCGTACGCGGGGGCGGTGGCGAAGCAGAAGCACTGGTCGAAGGAGCTGCAGACGGCGCGCTGGCAGCGCGCGGCGTCGGCGATGGGGGCGGAGAGCGGCGAGAAGCCGGATATGGGCGCGGAGCTAGAGCTGCCAGCGCTGCTCACAGAGGAGGAGCTTGCTGAGGTTGACGAGAACAAGGCCCAAAATCAGATCTCTGTGCTCGAGGCCGAGCTCGCAGAGAAGGACTACGACATCAAGGCCGTGCGCGAGTACCGCGAGAAGGAGGCCGAATACAACCAGCGCGTGGCCGCCCTTGAGAGCGCCACCACGCAGCGCGACGCTCTGCGCAAGGATCACGACGGGCTGCGCAAGCAGCGTCTGGACGAGTTCATGGCGGGCTTCCACACCATCTCGCTGAAGCTCAAGGAGATGTATCAGATGATCACCCTCGGTGGCGATGCAGAGCTCGAGCTTGTGGACAGCCTTGACCCCTTCTCCGAGGGCATAGTCTTCAGCGTGCGCCCGCCCAAGAAGTCGTGGAAGAACATCGCGAATCTCTCCGGTGGCGAGAAGACGCTGTCCTCGTTGGCGCTCATCTTTGCGCTCCACCACTACCGCCCCACGCCGCTGTACGTCATGGACGAGATTGACGCCGCGCTGGACTTCAAGAACGTGTCGATCGTGGCGCACTACCTGAAGGAGCGCACCAAGGGTGCGCAGTTCGTGGTCATCTCGCTGCGCAACAACATGTTCGAGCTCGCGGACCGACTGGTGGGCATTTACAAGACACACAACGCTACGAAGAGCGTCACCGTCAACCCGCATGCATTCGCTCTCAAGGACAGCAACGGGCAGCGGATGCCCACGCAAGGGGCCGTGGCGGTGTAATGGGCCGCATGCACCACGAGGCGTCCGTGCAAATCGCGCATGGGATTGTCCATGCCCCGCGAGCGCGCACACGTCCCGTCGCGTGGGGAGAGCAGGATGCGAGCACGCAGCGCCGAGACGAGCGCGCGCGCCGCCCTTAGAACAGGTACCATAATGTTTAAGGCGACTCGAGCACCAAAATACAGAAAAGAATGCGCGCGGCGGCGGCGCCCGTCGCTAGGGCGCGGGGTGCGCCGCGCCATGTCCTAGCGGCGCGTCCCTCCGCTGGGAGGCGGCGCTCGAGAAGCCTGCCGTTCCATTGCCTCACCAGCCCAGGCCGGAGAAAGCATCAGTCTTCTTTGGCGACGGCTTGCTCATCGGCGCGGGGCGCTGGCTGCTGCCGTTGCCCACGGCCTGCTGGGCGCGCTGCTGCTGTTGCCCCTGGGCGTACTGCATGTGCGGCACGTGGGCGTACTGCTGCTGCATCTGCGGCATCTGCTGGTACTGCATCTGCGGCNGCGCGGCGCGGCGGCGTCGGCGACGCACCACGCGCGGGGGATGGGCCACGACGCCGGGGGGTGCAGCCGAGCGCCCGAGGAGTGGCTGCACCCGCACCTGGCGCGCCCGCACGGGCCGCTCACGTCGCTCCACGCCGCGCAGAGGGAGCGCGAGCACGCGCAGGAGCTCATCAGGCGCGAGCTCGAGAGCCACGCGAGGCCGTCGCCCTCGCTGGAGCCGCACGTGCCCAGGGGCCTCAGGGCGAGGCACCTCAGAGAACACGAGCGGATCAAGGAGGCCTGCGACGAGCCGCACATGCGCGGCCTCGGCCTCTTCTAGAGGGGAACGATCGAAGGAAGGATAGAAGGAAGGAGGCACCGGAGGAAGCACCGAAGGAAGCGACTTCGTCCCGTACGCGGCTGGGCAAGCAAGACGCACCCAGCGAAAGGCCGAGCGGGCGCCGGAAGCTCGGCAGGAACAAGGCACGCGCACGCACACGTGACGACAAGCAGCAGCGACAATTACAAAATTGCACGGCACCAAGCCGACGGCAAAGCGAAAAACGAGCGACCTCACTGCGAGTGACGCCGTGCACCGACCGTCTAAGCACACGAGCATGGCGTCGCGAGTGCACGGCACAGCTGTGAAATGTGCACGCAAGGAGCAGACGCCGCGGCCCGAGAGGAGGAGCGAGAGCGCGTTTGCCCCGAGGGCTGACGCCGGGCTCGACTCGTGGCGGCGAGACCACTCAGCGCTCGCGACAACAGTTCGACAAGCAGAACATGCAGCCGCGTCAAGAAGCGGCCGCGACCGTAGCAGCAGCACCATCATCAGCAGCAGCAGCAGCAGGCGCAGCGGCCGCATCCGCGGCCGGTGCGCCCGAGAGCGCGGGACGCAAAGCGCGCCCCAGCTCGTGTCAGGACCCAAGCCGACGTCACCGATACACGCAACGAGCGCGGAGAGCACTGCAACGAGCACGGCCTCTCTAGCGAGGAGCCACGAAACGCCACACACCGATCGACCTCGCCAAAACCATCGGAGCACCGATCCATTCCATTTGAGAGCGCGCGCGCCGGCGGCGGCCAGCTGGCGGCCTCGACGCGCGTGCTCGCCACCGCAAACCCCACCCCTACAGGAACCACCCCCGCACCCGACCAAGAAGAGCGAGGCAAGCCCCCCAAAGCCAGCCTTTTGTTCCATATTGTTTTTGTACCTCCAGCTTGCGATGCCCATAGCGAGACGGCTAAGACGGCATCTCCAAGCGGCGACGGCTGGAGCTGAACTTTGTGTATACTTACGTTGTACGTACAGTAACTTGTGAAATATTACACTTTGACGGGCAGCGAAGAGCGCGGCGCGAGCGCGCTCATGGTGCGCCTCCGCTTTCGAACGAGGCCACGACCGTGGTGTCGGTGCCAGGGTCGCCTGCCCGTGCGTCGACCTCCATCACCGCCTCGCCCCCATCCTCAAGCGCGCCATCGAGCATGGGCTCCACCTCGGCAGCCTCCTCATGCAGCTGGTCGACCAGATGCTCGTGTGTCGCAGCAACCTCAGCGTACTCCGGCCGGGCGAGCGCCACCTGTTCCGACGTGCCCGCTTCCGCATTTCGCTGCCGAGCCGAGCCTGGCGAACAGCCACCCCCCTCGACGTCGGCCGAACCCTCTTTCATCGGCACCGCCGCGGCCTCGCCGACCGCCTCGTTGCAGGCCGGACTTCCACTTCCCCCCGAGCCGCCGGCGGCGACGGGGTCACCCTCTACGAAGAAGCCGTCCACCAGCGCAGCATCTCCTAGCGGCGCGGCCTCCTCCCCGCTGACGGAAGGCCCCTCGCGTGCGGGGCGCTCCGCCTTTTGCTGCCCATGACCCTGGCACGGCCGCTCCCGCGGCTGCGCCGGCTCTTTGTCCTGCTGGCGCCCCTGGCGGGCCTCGGGCTGCGCGCCGGCAACCGCTTTCGCAGCCTCAGTGCCCCCAGTATCATCGGCGCGCGTTTGGGCGCACGCGTCAGCGCCACCAGCTGCAACGCGCGTGGCCTCCAAGCCCGCGCAATCCCCACCCGCCGCGGTCTTTGCGATCTCCGCCCCGGCGGCCTTCGCCTCGGCAGCCTCCTTCTTGGCGGCTTTCTTCGCCTCTCGCTGCGCCCTGCGCTCCTCCTTCCGCGCCTTCTGGCGCGCCTCGTGCTCCTTGCGCCTTTTCTTCTCCTCCTCTTCGGGATCATCCAGGGGAGGCATCGTGGGTGCCAGCAATTGAGTGGGCCAGGCGTCGAATATCATCACGGCGTCGGCGTTCACGAAGCACACCTTCACGTCAGCGTCGAAGCCGCGCGGGCAGCGCGCGCGCCAAGCGCGCAGTGCCGCGGGGCACGGCGCACACCCGCCGATGATTGCGAGCCGGAAAGCGGGCGCGGGCGAGTTGCGCTTGGAAAATTGCGCGTTCGGAAGATGCACGTCGAACAGGATGGGGAAGCGCGCCAGCGCTTCCGACTCAGACTCGGTGAACCCGGAGTCGCGGTACGTTGCAGCGATCGTGGGAACAGCGCCAACCGGCTTGAGATGGTCGGAGGATGCAGAGGGAGCGCCCACAGCCTGGACGCCCCCGTGCAGCTCCCGCTCAAGCACACCGCGCTGCCCGGCCCACGATCGAGGCCAACGCAGCGACCTCGCCCCGTCGCCGGGCGACGCGCGCGCGCCAGCGACTGCCTTCACGCCCGCGGCCGTATCGGCATCCGCGTGCGCGCACGTGACCCACGGGTGATACTCCACTCGTGCACCTCCACGTCCGAGCACGCGCGGCCACCAGGTGCGGTCAGCAGGTCGCCTGCCGCATGCGGGTGGCGCGGGCACCTCGAGCGCGTGCATCCAGTCCTCGGGCGGCAGCGCAGGTGGCACCGCCAGAGGCGCGCCGCTCGCGTCCTGCCGGGCCGGAGGCGGCATCTGCCGGCGCGCCTGCGCGTCGTCCGTTTCCGTCGTGGCGTTGTCCGCTTCGCAGCCCATGCCTGCGGCTGGTCTAGCGTCCGCACGCGGGACCTCAGACGGCGGCCCCTCGAGCGCATCGGCGATCTGCGCACGCCGCACGATGTAGCCGTGCTTTATGAGATGTGCGAACGCATGGTACCACCTCAGCTTGAATCCGAGTCCGATCATGAGAGCGTAGACATCTTGCACGGACATGAGCCAATCGCCCACAAACATGACCGCCACGGCGTTCTCCACCAAGAAGAGCGCTTCCTCGATGCGCAGCCAAGTGCGCCCGCCGGCCGAGTAGCCCATCGAGGTGAGCCACTTGCCCTTTGAGCTCGTGGCCTCGGCGCGGCAGCGGGAGGCGTCCCACACGAGCGTGATGAGCTTGCTTCTTGCGCAGCGCCGTGGCTCGCTGATGATGTCGTACATGCCCTTTGTGCGCGCGCGGATCTCCTTGAGGTCCGCAGCGAAGTCCTTTGGCCCGTCATGGTCGCCTCGTTTCTCGCCGCGCTTGAAGACCGACATGACATCCTTGGTAGTTTCGGGGTCCTTGCCCTCACGCAGCGCGCGCTTGGCGGCAGCACGGTCCTTTTGCGCGATGGCGTTCTTTTTGGCGGTCTTCGCGGCCTCCAGGCGCATGTACTTTTGCAGCTGTGCCTGTGCGACGCGGACGTTGTGCTCGGCGATGCGCTGCGCCTTGGAGCTCGCGGCGGCCGTCGCCGCGAGCACTGGGTCGGAGGGCGCAGCCTTGGCGGCAGCCTCGTCGCGCTCAGCGTCGCGGGCCGCATCGCGCGCAATGCGCTCGGCGTCGCTCAGGCCGGCGTGCCAGCGCGAGAGTGGCTCGGCTCCGTTGGTGCCAGCGCTGGCGCCGCGATCCGCCGCATCGCCGCCAGCGCCACCGTTTGTGCCGGCCTGCTCATTGTCGGTGCCGGCCGCCCCGGCCGCGCGGGCGCCCCCCCCTACCAAGAGCGCGTACAGACCGACTGCCGCCGCTCTGGCCGCGCCAAGCGCGCTCATCGCGGCCGCCGCGACGGGCGCAAGCGCGCCGCCCGCCGTGAACGCCCCGCTCTCGTCGATGCGCCGCCGCTTAGCTGCGCGCCTCCTTCCGATTTCCCCGCCGGAGCCCGCGTGCACGGCGCCATCCTCGTCGTACAGGAGCGCGCCCGGCGCCGCCTCGGCCGCCTCCTCCTCCCCCGATCCTGAGCCCGCGCCCGCCGCCGCGGCTGCCATCGCGTCCGCCCGCACACGCGGCCCCTGCCAACGCCTGGCCCTGTGGCGCACCCCGGCGCGCCCGCACAGCGGACACAATGACTGGATAAGACGCTTTTTGTGCGTGCGTATTTTGTGTGCATTTTCAGAGTCGAAATTCCGTCGGAAAGTTTTTTTGCGGCGGCGGCTGCCGGCGGCGGCTGAGGGGGGGTACGCCGGCCGCGCGGCCGGCCGCGGCGGCGCGCGGCGGCGCAGCTGTGGCCCCGATGGAAGGGAGGGATGATCCCCCCCGCACACCCCTCCCCCTCCTCTCCCCGCCGCCCTCTCCCCGCCCCTTCGCCCACACGCCCGTGCGGCCGCTGCTCTGCCCCTGTCGTGCGAGCGGCGCGGCGGCGGCGCCTCAACCAGACCCTAAACACACGCGCAAAAATACCCCAACCCAACCCCGAAAGCCTCCACGCTTTCAAATTCATTACCAACCCAAACCCCCCTTGCCCCTCCGTGCAAACCCATATCAAAATCCGTCTGGGTTGTCCCACGCGCTGGCGCGCGCGTCGCGCCCTGCGGTGCCCAGCGCACGACTTTTTTTTTTTGAATTCGAGCGCGCGCGCGTGCGTCACCAATCAAATGAAATGACATTAATTTTAACCACGGGAGAGTACGCATGCATCTTAAGTGGGCAACGAGAGGTTGTGTTGTGATGTTTTTTTTTTTTTAGTGATGTGCGTTTTTGGTTGTGCTTTTTGACTGCATGCGGCGCCGGGCGGGGGCGTCCTCGCGCGTTGCTGACACCCATGCGCCTTGAATGTGCACCCCTGAAGAGCACTACGGTGGTCGGCTGTTAGCCGTCTCGCCGCCGACGGATCAGATCGCGCGGCCGCAGCGCGGGCGCGCGCGCCGCGGAGCGCGGCGCGTTTCGCGCAATTTGCCGGCGTTTCCTCTTTTCCCGACAAGCGCGCCGCCGCCCACCGCGAGACTTTCGCGCGCCCCGAAAGCGGAAATCCGCTTCGCTGCCGGGGCCTTCCTCCGCCTCCGTCTCGACGAGACGGCATTTTTGCGCCTGCAATTAATTGAATGCATCGCTTCCGCAGCCCCGCCTGGGAGAGCGCGCGAGGCGCCGCGTGATGTGGGCGTGGCATCGATCGACGCCCCGATGAGGATGGCGGCGCGGCGCGGGCCGCGGTGTGCGTCTGTCGCTCTCGGCGCGGGGTGTCGAGCGAGGGACCTGCGGGGGTCATTCGTTTGTTCGCCGCCATGAATTCATTTGCGCCGCGGATCTGCGTGCGCTTCGGAGGCCCGCGCATGCCGAAGTGCTCGTGGGCCTGCGCGGCTGGAGGTAATTACTGCCGGAGGCCACAGAGCGGCCGAACGGACGGCGGCATCGCAATCGCTCGTGGCAGGTGAGTCTGAGGCGGAGATATTTTGTTTTTTCGCAGGCTGCGCAATCATTGTTGTCGTTTGTGATTGTTGATGTGCCAGATGTGACGGCGATGTTTCGCCGGACTCCTGTCACATCGGCGGTCGGTGCGTGCGCCGCCCGCCGCGCCGCCGCCGCGCATGCGCGCTCGGCTCACAAGGGCCATCGGCGGCACCAGGGCGGCGCTCGCGCACACGGGCGCGCGCCACACCGCACCTGGGCGCGCTGGGCGTCGCGCGCTCGCCCTCGCGCGTGCGTGCGCACATCACCAGGGTGCGCACGCGCCACCGCGCCGCTCCAGAGAGCCAGAGAGAGAGAGAGACAGACAGACAGACAGACAGACAGACAGACAGACAGACAGAGAGAGCGTGCGTTTGGGGACGAGCGTGGCGCGACGCCATGCCGCCGAACGCGGCAGCACGCGCGCAGCTGGACCCCGCGTGGCACGCGGCGTGCCACGTGCGCCAGCGGCGGTACGAAGCGGCGGTGGACGCCGCCACCGCGCTGCTTGAGCGCAATCCCTACGATCAGCAGGTGTGGTGGCTCAAGGCGCGCGCTCTCACGCTGCGCGACTGGATAGACGACACCGAGGTGGAGGAGGAGGGTGCCGCCGAGGTCCTGCTCGACGAGAACGCCGTCGCGCAAGCGCCGCGCCCTGGCACCTCGTTGGCACGCCCTGGCACAACGACGCGGATGGGCGCTGGATCGTCGGGGCCTAACCAGTCGGTGCGGCCGCTCTCGTCCGCGGGCCGCCCGCTGACGGGCTTCGCCCGCCCGGGCACACAGTCGGGCAGCGGCTCACGGCGCGACGTGGGCTCGGCGCTTGGTGGTGGGCGGCCGGGCACGTCGCGGCCGGTCACGCAGTCGGGGAGGTTCGTCAGGCTGGGCACGGCGTCGATGAAGAGCCAACCCGGCGGCGCGTTCATCAACGTGGAGCGCCTCGACCTACGCAAGTACGCGAGCCGCGCGCCGCTCGCCAAGGTGCTGTGTGACTACCTGCTCTACCACGAGCACAACCCAAAGAAGGCGCTCGAGCTGGCCGCACATGCCACCGCCATGTCGGACTTCAAGGACTGGTGGTGGAAGGCCCGATTAGGGAAGGCGTACTACCAGCTCGGCCTGCTGCGCGACGCCGAGAAACAGTTCCGCTCGGCGCAGCGCGAACAGCCGATGGTGAGCGTGGCGCTTGAGCTCTCGAAGGTCTCGGTGCGCCTCGACCAGCCCCTGGCGGCAGTGGAGACGCTCGAGGCGGCACAGAAGGCGCACCCTACCGACCCTGGAGCGCTGCTGGCACATGCACGCGTCATGGACGCGATGGGACAGGGCGAAGAGGCGGTCAAGCTGTATCGCCGTGTGCTCGAGAAGGACAGCTCAAGTGTCGAGGCCCTCGCGTGCCTCGCTAACCACGCATTCTACACCGACCAGCCAGAGACGTCCCTCAGGCACTACCGACGGCTGCTTCAAATGGGCGTGGTCAGCACCGAGCTGTGGAACAACCTCGGTGTGTGTTGCTTCCACGCAGGGCAGTACGACATGACGCTGTCGTGCTTCGAGCGCGCGCTCGCGCTTGCTGAGAACGAGGAAGCGGCGGACGTATGGTACAACATTTCGAACGTGGCAGTGGGCATTGGCGACCTCGGTCTTGCTTACCAGGCGTGCAAGGTGGCGGTGAGTGTTGACGGGACGCATGCGGAGAGCTTCAACAATCTGGGCGTGCTCGAGCTGCGCAAGAGGAACATAGACCAGGTGAGAAAGGCGCGCACGAGCGACATAGGTACCCTTTGCCATGCGCGCACGTGCGCTCCGGCTGACGGTCGGGCGCCTCGGCGCACTGGACGCCCCACCCCCCCCTCCACTGGCACGCGTTGCCCGCAGGCGCGTTCCAACTTCCAGACTGCGGCACAGATGGCGCCCCACCTCTACGAGCCAACCTACAACGGCGCATTGCTCGCGTACAAGCTCGGCGACCTGCAAGAGAGTTTTGCGCTCGCCAACAAGAGCAAGGAGGCCTTTGACAGCCACACCGACACGCACGAGCTACTCAAGCAGCTGCAAAATCACTTCACAATGATGTGAACATCTGTAATTCGGTATTGATATCGGTGGGGGGATTGCTACGCGCGCACATGCACATGCGCGTGCGCATGCGATGCGGCGCGCGTGCCGCTTGCAAATCTAGTCACCCTCCTCACACGCGGGAGACGGCCAGAGCACTCACGAACTGGCCTCTTCATCCCCGCTAGCCATCATCGCGGATAGCGCAGCGTCCTCGCTCTCCGCGGCGATGTCAGGGTTAAGCTGCAGAATCTTGTCGAAATCGTACTCCTCCACGGCGGTCACCTCGGGTTGCGGCAGCGAGCTCCCGCTGCTACCGGCGCCGCCCGGCGAGAGGTCGTGGTCCAGCCGGTCGGCGGCGTCTTGAAACGCCTCGCTGTAATCGCCCACCCAACCAGGCGCGCCGGGCACCGGAGCGGCGACGGAGGCGTACGCAGCCGCGCCTTGCGCCTGCGCATCCACCGTGTCGGGGGAGTCGTCCTGCGGCGGCGACGGCGCCGGCGATGGCGACAGCACGTCCACCGGCGGCTCGCCACCCGCGCCAGCGTCATCGCCACCACTCGCGCCGTCAGCTTGCGCGCCACCGCCCGCGCTGCCAACCAGCGAGTCGACGCCAAGGATGTCCGCGCCCACCTGCGGCTCTTGCGCGGGCTGCGGTTCCGCACCCTGCGTTGGCGTCGGCGCTACCTCTGCGGCGATATTGTATCTCTTGAGGAGCGTGTTGATGTCTGTCGAGCCTGGAGGGGAGTCGCTGCTGCCACCAGCCTGTGAGGGGGACGGCGTACTGCCTTCGTCTATGGCGATGCCGTAGCGCGAGAGCAGGCCGCGAAGGTCGCGTTCGAGGGCAGCGTCGCGATCCGAGCCGCCCAGCGAGCTGCCCTCGCCGGCAGCCCCGCCACCCTGCGCGTCACCAGCGCCGGGCGGCGTTCCCTCCTCCGAGTCGCCGCCATCAAACTCAGGCGGCATCACGCCCGCCATGAGGAGACGCTGCGCGCGCTCAGCCTCGTGTTTGGCGTAGAGTTCTGCGGCAATCTCAGGGATGGGCTCAGACTTGGCACCGATCTCGAAAGCCTCACCGCCACGGCGCAGCTCGGGGTTCCAAGGACCGTGTTCGGGCACCTCGCCATCGGTGGCGCGCTTCAAGCTGGCGCGCGCCTTGTACTCGGCCGCAGCCTGGCGCGCGCGCTCAGCGGCGCGCGCCTCGTGGCGCTCTTCGCGCGCGCGGCGAGCCGCACGAAGCTCCTCGCGTGCCTCCGCGCGCCGCGCCGCAGCAACGGGTCTGGCGCGCTCGAGTTTCGTCGGCTTGCGCGAGGTGCCGACGCGGCGTGCGACCGCCAGCGAGCTGCTGGGCATGACCCTGCAGTCGGCGCCCACGCCGCCGCGGACTGCTGCCGCCTTGGCCGCCACGCCAGCGCTCACTGTTCGCGGGCGGAAGCTGTGCGGGTCCTCCTCGAGGGGGATGGACGGCCGCGGCACGGCGCCCACGGCACTCTGGACTGGCGCCTTCGAGCCGTAGCCGCTCGACGGCACGGTCATGTAACGCGCGGTGACCAGGTCGTCTACCGTCACGTCAGCCGCCTTCACGGCGGCGTCCTGTGGCTGCGCGGGCACGGAGTAGGCCAGTCGCGGCTCGGGGCGGGTCTGATGGTTGCTGCTGCTGGCCGTCGACGCCCGCCCTAGCACCTGTGTCCGACCACCATTTCGGGTATACGAGCCTGTCCTCGCGCTCGGCGGGGAAGAGGTAGTCCGGGTCGCCGCGATGCGCGACCTCCGGGTCGTCGCCCTCGTCGGGGTCCAGCTGCATTTCGGGATCGCCATCGCGCCACGCGCTTCTCGGGCGCGGGTGGCGCCCCGCGCGCCCCGCGCGCGCCGCGCGCGCCGCCCACTTCCCGGATGGCCCGCGGCGGGCGGAGGCTGCGCGCCCGTGGCCGACCTTAGGCGTCGGGGCGAGCGCCGCAGGCGGTGAGAATCCGCCCGTCGCGAAGGGCGCCTTCGCGGCAACGCCCTTCTCGGCGGCCTTGCGCGCGACGGTCGCGGGCGACGGCGCAAAGGCCGCCGCCGGTACAGACGCGGTCGTCGTGCTGGGCGTGTAAATAGTCGAAGGTGCGCGGGGGGGCGGGGATGTCGTCACGAAAGGAGACGCGGCAGGCCCGGCGGGAGGGACAGCGGGTGCCGCCGGTGCCAGCGCCTCCCCGGGCGCTTGGGGCGGCGCGTCCGTGCCATCATCCTCGTGGCTGAGCTCGGGCGTGGCCGGGGTGCTCCTGCGCGCCTGCGCTGCCTTTTTCACCGCCGGGGAGTCCGCAGCGCAGCTGCCGAGCGGCACGGGCGCGTCGACGTTCACGTCCGCGCGGATCTCCGCGAGCGTGCCTCGCAGGTTTTCGATCTGCTGTTCGATGACGGGCACCTTCTCCTCCACCGCCACCGCCGCGTGCGACGCCGCCACCACGTCGTGCAGCTCCTGCACGCTCAGCGGACGCCCGCCGAACTCGGCCTGCAGGCTCGCGATGCCGCGCAGCACGAGCAGCTTGGCGACGTACGGCTGCACGCTCGCCGTGTACTGCCCCATGAACGAGCGCACGGCGCGGTTCTTGTACAGGCCCTCCAGCGTGGTGCCCGCCCGCGCCGCGCCCCCGCCGCCGCCGCGGCGCGCGC
>RQSC01000005.1:348468-364873 GCA_013416795.1 Prasinococcaceae sp. CCMP 1430
CCGACCGCGCCCTCTGTCCCGCCGCGCGGCTGCGCGGTTGCCGCGCCGGTGGCCGCGGCCGCGCCGGCGTGCGCGCGAGAGAAGGGCTGTGTGTGGGTGTGGGGGGGGAGGGGTTCAGGGGGGGCTGCTGCGCGCACGCACGCGCCGCCATGGCGGAGGTGCACGTGATCGGCGAGATCGTCGGGGCGGAGGGGTTCTCCGCGTCGAGCCTCTTCTGCAAGTGGGGCGCCGTCGCGGGCAGCCAGTGGGTGCTGCTGGAGGGCGACGAGCAGGGGCAGACGCACGTCGACGTGGCGGAGGACGGCGCGCCGGCGGTGTGGGCGCACCCGCTCGACGTACACTACCTCACCAAGGGGCTGACGGGTTGGCCGAAGCTCTTCTTCCAGGTGTGGTCGCAGGACGTGCACGGGCGCTCCGACCTCGCGGGCTACGGGTTCGTGCACGTGCCGACCGCGGCGGGGGTGCATGAGGTAGAGGTGGCGACCTGGCAGCCGGAGGGTACTGTGGGGGAGCGCCTGAGCGCCGCGCTCGTGGGCGGCGCGCCGCGCCTGCTGCAGGAGGAGCTCGTCTACGCCGCGGGCGACAGGTACCGCCTGCAGACGCGCTCCGCGGGCACCGTCAGGCTCAACCTCAGCGTCATCTTCAAGGACTTCGACCAGCACAACATCAGCTGGAGCTGAGCGCAGCCTGCAACGCCGCAGCGTCATACGCAGGCCCGCCGGCCGCCGCGACCCGGTCTGCACGGACATACCGCGTGCGCGCGGGGCCGGGCGGCGCGCGCGCGACGTGTCGCACTGGGGCGCGGGCGGGCTCGCGCGCGAGCAGCAGGCGCGTGTTGGCGGGCGCAGGCGCTGTGCCCTTGCGCGGTGCCTCCACTGTAGAACCAAACAAGCTCTGCCGCAAGCGGGCCATCGAGGGGGGCGCGCGCCGCGCGTGAGCGCGGCGCGAGAGGATAAATTGGCACGCGCTTTGCCAGGCAAGCCGGCCAGCCAGCGGCTCGCGGAGGGGGTGGGGCGTGTGTGTCCACGTGGTGTGCGTGCCTCGATGCGCCTGGTCGCAGCTGATCGCAAATGAGTTACCCGATGGCGTGCGCGCGCGCAAGAAGCGCTCTCAACGACGGAGCGTGCTTCCGCTGCCGTGCCGCAACCGCCGCGACTCAGGCGTACGCGAGGGCTGGCATGGCAGCTGCGAGCCGCGCGGCGCACGCGTCGGCGCTGGGCAGGCCCTCGCCCCTCCCGCCGCTGCCTTCCCACGCACCGCCGCCGCGCACGAGCGGCTCGACGCGCGCGTGGTGGCGCTCGGTGCGGATGACGCGCTGCACCTGCAGGCGACGCGCTACACCCGCACGCAGGCCTTCACCTCAAACACGCCGCTCATCACCGAGGATGGCAGCGGCGGCGCCGCTGGTGCACTCGCTCTCGACGTGCGGACATTTCGCAACTGGCGCGTAGAAGATGTCACGGGTGGCGCCGTGCTGGAGGTGCAGTTCTCCAAGCGTGACGTGCCGCGCATCGTCAGGCGTCCATCGGCGGCGCTGGCGGGTCCTGCCGCCTCGCTGGCCGGCGACGCAGCGCCAACCAAAGGAGAGCGCTCCACTGGTCTCACCAAGGTCATCGATGGGAGCAGCGTGCGAGACGGCGCACTCGTGCGGCCTCACGAGCGCGTGCGGCCTCACGACCGCACTAAGCGCAGGCTGCTGGCTGAGGACGCGCCCGTACTGCGCGCGGTGGGGGTGGCGGACGCTCAAGGCCGTGTGAAGCCCTCGCGGCGCGCCAAGTACGTGCAAGTGTGCGAGTTCCTGCGCGTGCTCGACTCGGGCACGCGCGCGGCGCTCAAGGCGGGTCGTCTGCCCCCGCCCACCCGCGAGCGCCCCTGGCGAATGGCCGACCTCGGTTGCGGCAACGCTTACCTCACCCTAGCAGCGTACACGCATCTCTGCGCGCTCGCGGGGGAGCTCTGCGGCGGGGCCGAAGATGCGGGCTCGGACTCGGACTCGGGCGCGCACAGCGAGGGCGACAAGGGTGTGAGCGCGGCGGGAGCTCACAGCGTGCTTGTGGAGGCGGTGGGCGTCGACCTGAAGCGGCAAGCGCGAGAGCGAAACAGCGCGCTTGCTCGCGAGCTCGGGTGGGACCGCAGCGTGCGCTTCGTGGAGGGGCTGATCGGCCCTGCTCCGCTTGCCTTCCCGACGAGGCGATCAGAAGATGCGGAGGAGGTACGCGGCCTCGTGCGGGTTCTCCACCGCATAGTCTTGCATTCATCCATCCCGATCCACCCACGCGCACTCACGAACAGGCTGCCCATGTACATCGGATGTTGCACTCGCTGACACTACTGCGCGTGCTCGCACGTCACCCGCGTAGGGGGGCTTCCCAGACATTGTACTAGCGCTGCACGCGTGTGACACAGCGAGCGACGATGCGCTGGCCGCGGGTGTGCGCTGGCGAGCACCGCTTGTGCTCGCCGCACCGTGCTGCCACAAGCAGGTCCAGCGGCAGCTTGAGAGGGCCGCAAAGGTGCGCACGCGCTGGCTTGCGAGCAAAACGGGCCACTCGGCCGGCGACGGCCGCAATGGTAGAGCGATTGCCGTTGCTGACGAGTTCGCGGACTCGCTTTTTTGCACTTGGCTCAGGGCAAGCGAGGCGGCGCCAGCAAGCACAAGCAGGGCGTATCAGCAAAGGGCGGCGCGGCGACGGCCACCGTGGACACCTCTGACGATGAAGGTGCGCTCACCGAGCCCGCGTTGATGCCTCTGCTCAAGCAGGGTCTTCTCCGCGAGCGCCTGGGCGACGTGGTCGCAGACGCGTCGCGCGCCCACGTGCTGCGCCTGCTGGGCTGGCGAGTGGACGCCATCGAATTCGTGGACGCCACACACACGCCCAAGAACGTGTTGCTGCGCTGCACGCGCACGGACGCACCCGCGCCGCGCGCGGCGTGGGAGGAGTGGGACGCCATGCGCGCCCTGCTGCGGGTGGCGCCGCACCTGGCGGAGCTGCTGGCGGAGGATCTCGCGGCGGCCAGGCCCGCACCTAGGTAGAATGGATCCCCGCGCGTGTGGGTGCACCTATGGTCTTTCTTACTCTTGCCTCAATGACTCGCCACTGAGTCGCCAGCCGCCATCTCTCTGCCGGCGCCTGACCTACGCTCGCGCGCTGCTTTCGCGCGTCTGCTGCGCGTTGGTGCGCTCATCGCTCGACACGCTCGGGCGCGTGCGCTGCTTGGAGCGCTTGTCGCTCTCTCTGGGACCTCCGAGCGGGCCCAGCGCCAGCAGCACAGCAAGGCCCAACGCCTCTGCGAGTGCCACAGCTCTCCAGACCCTCTTCGCTCTGCAGGGGCGTCTGTCGGCCAAACTAGTTGTGTCATGCGATGAAGACGCTCTGCGAGTGCCTCCCTTGGAGGGCGGTACATCGGGTGATGAGGCATCTGAATCGATCGATCGCGTGTCGATGTGGTCGGTGTAAGCGGTGCCTGCCATGGCCGCTCTTGTATCGTCCTCCGCTGGGGCCACCGGAACGAGGGTCGACACAGGCGACCCCGGGGCAGGTGCACGCGCGCTCCGTAGAAGGCTGCCCGTGTTGCCACCTTTGCCCATGATACCGCTGCCCCCTTGGCGTTTTTGAATGCCGGCCGTCGTCGTGAGAGACCGTTGCGAGGAGCTGAGGTCGCGCTCGTCGAAGCTGCGCGAACGCCTGCTTGTGTCGAGCGGGCGTCGCGGCTGCGCAGTTTGAGTCTGGGAGGGGCTAGTGCTAGATGCCCTTGCTCTGCCTCGGCCGCCGCCGTTGATGACCCCAATCTCCTCTTCTTCGAGCATTCGCGTGCTGAAGGCGCGCAAGCGGCGCTCAGCTGAGCGCGCGCGGCGCTCGGCGGCCCTCCGTCGGCGCTCGAGCTCGTCGGCCGCTGCGAGCGCTGCGCGCACGGCGCTCTCCGCGGCGGCGGCGACAGCTCCTGCATCCGCGCCCACATCAACGCCAGGCGCCCTGGCACGCTCGGCGAGCGGCGTACCCATCCTCTCCTCGGCCGCGCACCCGCTCATGGTTGTCTGTCAGGGGCCGTGCGCGCTCCCGCCCCCGCCGTGGGCCCCCGCGGTGCGCCGGGTCAGTTCGCCCCCGGCGGGAGGGGGGGAGGGGGTACGGGAGGAGAGGGGAAGGACGGGGGGGTCACACGAGGGGGTGAGCGCGATGTTCGCGCGCAGTGGCGCCCCCCCCCCCCCGGTCCCTCGCCCGCCGACCCCCGCGAGCGCCCCGCGCGACGGCACCGGTCGCCCGCTCCCGCTGCCAACAGCCTCGCGCGCAAAGCGAAACCAAACCAAACCAAACCAAACCAAACCTGAGCGCGTGACGTATATCATAGAAATATCACATATACCAACGGGAGAGTCTTTTTCCACATCGGATTTCGATTCCGATTTGAGCTGCGTTTCGACGCTTTGGCGGGCAACGTTTGTTGTCTCGCGTCGCCGCGCGCCGCCCGCGCTCAGTGCTGCCACAGCGCAGGTCCCGTGCGCGGCGAGCGCGCGGGGGCGAGGGGCGCCATGGGGGCACCCTCGGCGCTGGCGACGGCGTATCTGGTGGGGTACAACGCCGCGGCCGCGGCGGGCTGGGCGTACGTGCTCGCGGCGGTCGTGGGCTACGCGGCGGCGCTGCCACGAGCCAGGAGGAGGCCGCCAAGCTCGTGCGTCGCGCGCCCCTTCAAGCGCATGCCGCTTCGTCTCCCACCGCCGCGCGCGCCGGGCGCCGCCACATCATGCCGCGCCAGGCGCTCACGCGCACATGCTCACTCGCGCCGCATCCATGTCCCCCCCCCCCCCCCCCCCGTCTGAAGGCTGAGTTCGAGAAGCGCGTCGACCCCTCTAACAAGGAGCAGATGTCGCTGCTCGAAGAGATGGTACGCCGCCGCCGTACGCGCAGCGCATCGTGTGCTTCCACGACGCGCGAAACCAGGGCGCCGAAGCGGCGCTCCCTCCCTCCATTCCCTCCCTGCGTGGCGCACTGACTCTACCCCCGTTCCCTCCCCCACCTCGCAGCGCGAGCACACCAAGAAACTCGAGGAGGCACGCCAATTCGAGGATCCGAGGCTGTCGTTCTCCACTCCTGAGTTCAAGGAGGCGAGCCGCATCTTCACAGAGCAATGTGCGTGCCGCGCGCGCGGCATGTCTGGGGCGCGTCTTAGTCAGAGCTACTTTGGTGGAGTAAGAGGAGTGGGAGGGGAAGGGAGAGAAGGGGTGTGGAGGGCACGGTGTGCCCGCGAGCGCGTGCGCTCCGATCGCAATACATGCGTGCGGGAAGGCGAAGCGACGCGTGCGCGCGCGCTATCTCGTGCAGGGCCTCTCGCGTCGCACCTTGACTCGCGACGAGTAGCAGCGACGACAGTGCGCGGGGCCACCCACTGCAACGCCTTTGGCTCGCGCACGCGCGCCTACAGCTACGCCGCGCTAACGCACGCACGCGCGCTCTCCGCTACCCCCTTTCCACCCCTCCGCAGTCCAAAACAATTTCGGACGCCCATTCGAGTGGGCCTTGGTGAAGCGCCATCCGTGGTCGGAGGAGGTGCTTGAGAAGCTGACGGACGAAGACGGGAACCCTGCACCCGTGGATAAGGTGCGCGTGCATGCACAGGCGCGTGTGCATGCGCACGCGCATACGAGTGCGCTTGCGCGTACAGGCTGTGAGCTGGAGCCACGCGTATCCTCGTACATGCAAATCCTTGTTGTTGACCCCACCACGTATCTGCACGCGCACGCTCTCACGCACGCAGGATGGCAACCCGTGGCCGCTGGACAAGGATGGCAAGCCCATCCTCACGCAGTAAGCGTCGAGGCGGCAAGGGCCTGCGACGTCGCGTCGCGTCGAAGGCTGGCGGCGATACAGGCGTCCGCGCGCGCGCGCGCATGCTCACGTCGACACAGAGAGAGAGAAAAAAAAAAATAGACGCACGCGGACGTGCGCACACATGCGCGCCTCTCCATTGCTAATGTTCACCGTTTACATGCGCGTGTGATCCCACGCGCTGCCATCGTCTATGTGTCCCCGTAGCACTCGTCAGCGACTGTATCGCCAGCACCCTCGGCCGTGTCTTGCCCGGCACCTTCGCCGGCGCCTGGAGCGGCGGCGCCCAGGGCAGCAGAAACGGCCGATGGCGTCTCAGCGCGGTCAGGACACTCATTCTTGTCTGAGCCAGCCGCAGCGGCGGGAAGGACGACAGCGGCAGCGGGTACGGCAGTCTCTTTGCCCTGTTGAGTAAGCAGGGGCTCGTGAGTCTTGTGGGCCTCGCTCGCCTTGTTGGCGAAGCTTGGCGGCCGAGAGGCCAGACTCTGCTCGACGCTCGCTTCCACGAAGAGCGATCTGCGCTTGAGTGCGCGTGCGACTGCTGACTTGGCAATGCACGCGCCCGGATGCGCCACAGGCACGCGCAGCCGCGCGGGGCCAAGCACGCTCGCGCTCGCGCGGCGATCGCCATTGACGTAGCTGCTAATCTCGCCGAAGCTCCCGCGGCTTGGGCACCTACGCAGCGGCGTGTGCAGCGGCGCAGCGACGCCTGGCCTCGACTGCAGCGGGTCGAACGCTGGCAGCTGCGGCAGGCCGCTCTGCGGAGCAGAGCCGTCATCGGCGTCGTCGTCGTTGCTGCCATTCTCGTTTCCCACAGAGGCCTTCCGTAATGCATGCTTCGAGGTGAGCCCCTCTGTGTTTGCAGCTTCGAACGTCGTGCGCAGGCCGGCCTCAGTCTCCTTGAACACCACTTGCACGAGCTCGGCCACAGACTGGCGCGGCACAGAGGACGCGGAAAGTCTCGGAGCCTCTTTGACGCACGAAGTTTCCGCGCCAGTGCGCACCGCATCCCTTTTTGCGCGCACGGCCATCACCACGGCTTCTGCCGCCTTCACGCTCAGCTCGACAGCCCCGACTCGAGTGCGTGCCTCGTTGACATCCTGCGCCAGCTCCGCGCCTAGAAGCTCGTCCACTTCCGTGGAGACCTCCTCGTCTGCCACGCTGATCAAAAGGTTCAGTGCGTCCGCAGCGTGCCTCTGCGCTTCGTAGCTGCCGCGATTGGCGAGCGCGCACAGCAGCACAGGCACAGCACCGGCGCGCACGCAAGCGCGCGCACATTTGTCGGGCGCATCACTGTCCGCCACGAACGTAGCCAGGAACTTTGAAGCTGCACCCTGCTGCATCGAGTCTGCCCGCGTCGGTGCCAGAGGAAGCGCCAGGTCGTCATCGTCCGCAGGCGCTGTGGATGCCGCTCCTTGGTCTGCAGTCCAATCGCTGCTCACATGTTGGACATCCTTGCCACCCCTGGGACAAGCAGCGTGTTCTCCTTCGCCGTCGTGGCCTCCATAATCACCATCGCCAGTGCCAGTATTGATAAAACACACGTGTGACTTCCTTCTGTGGGAGCTGGTCGCGTTGCGCTCGGCCGCCGCCTCGGCCTCGTTCTCCTCGCGGATCTCATCGGCTGTCGCGTGCGCAGCAGCGTCCATTGCTTCACACAGGGCGCGTGCGATCACATCATCGACACAACTAACACCCTCGTTGATTGCGCCACTGGGGGCACCGATGGTGTTGGGCGGCGGCGTGCAAAGCGCGCGCAACAGCTTTAAGAGTGCATTGGCTTCGTCTTGCACCGTGAGGTTGGAGCTTCTCAGCATTGCCACCGCCGCCCCCACACCCGCTCGAGCAAGTGACGCGAATGCATTACGCTCACCTTGGTCATTAGCACGGGCGCCGACAATTTGGCGTGGCGCACCTGGTGGGTTGACGATTTCGTGCGTCGACGAGAAAAGCGCTCGCGTTGCCTGCGCAGCGCGACACTGTGCAGAGTTCAGCGTGGCTGCTGTGCCATCAGCCTCAGCCTCCACGGCCTCATCGTTCACCTGACGGAGCGCCGTGAGCGCAGTGACGAGGATGTGCGTCGCAAACGTGTGGTTGCTGCGACCCAGATTGACAAGCAGTAGCTGTGCGGCGGCCTGCGTGGGCTCTTCCTGCGCGCCGACCAGCGCGCTGGCCACCAGCAACGCGCCGTTGTGGCGGCAGAGCAGCTCCCTGTAGCGCCGCCCCGCACTGGCGACGTGGTGCAGCAGCTGCAGAGCCGCACACTTGTCGGCCTCACTCAGGGCATCCACAGCGAGGATGTCGAGCGCAGTGATCACTCCGCCCGTCTCGACGAACTCGGCCAGGAAACGGCTGGCATTGCTCTCAGCCACGAAGATGGAGATAGCAGCCAGAAGCGACTGCACGCCCAAGCCTAGCAGGTACGTGAGCCTGAGCCACGCGCTGAGCCGCGCGAGCAATAGCGATGCGCCGTCGCCGTACTCAAGCTCGAGCTGCGGCCCCGTGCGGTTGCGGTTGGAAGCGGTGAAGGCGTCGAGCATGCGCAGCCGCTGCGAGCGCGTGCCACTATCCCACAGGCGCAGCCACGGCAACAATCCTGCTCCCCCCGACGCGCCGCGGCCAGCGGCTGACGAGCTGCTTTTGCGCCCCACAGCTCGCAAGGGCGCTCTGGACGGGGCCATGTCCGCCTGCAACCGCACCTGCGACATGACGCTCCACGCGCTGCAGCCCTCGCGCGACCCTCTGGTACGAGGGCGCCCGAAAGGGTGCGCGGGCGAAGGCAAGGCACTTCGCGGCACACGCGTGCGCGCGCGCGGGGCGCCGGGCGCGTGCCGGCACACCCGCAGTCGCGCCGCCGCGTCGCCCGCCCGGTCGCAGCCCTACCCCGTGTCCTGTGGTGCCTTCATTCATGCGCCCCGCCCACACCAGCGTCGGGGGCAGCCGCTGCTGCCCCGCCGCCCGCTGCGTCGACGCCTCACGCGCGTGGGGCGCAGCAGGAACGAACGGGCACGCACGCGGCGCGCGGCGCCACGGCTGCACCCGGCTGCCACGCCCGGCTGGCAGGCGGGCGTCTGCGTTCGCGCATCCCCAACTCCAGATCAATTGCCCTGCCACCTGGCTGGCTTGGCACCCCCTGCCGGGTCGGCAGGTCGGTCGGCCGGCCGGTCGGTGGGTCGGTCGGGGCACGATCTCACTACTCTCTCTGACTGACTGCCTGATGGATATTGTTGGTTGAAGGTGGCGTGCGTCGCCGCCGCCGGCGCGGCGCGGCGCGGCCCCCATCCATTCCATCCGCGCGCAGCCGGTGCGGCGCGGCGGCGGCGTCGGGCCGCCGGCCGGCCGGTTCTCGCGCGCGTCGGTCGGGGAACCGCCCGCGCGCGCCAGTCATCCCTCAGCCAAAAGTCCCGGTTTGCCCATTTTCCCCTGCGACGCTCCGCGAAACGCGCGGCCGGCCGCAAGCCGCGCGTGCACCCAACCGCCGCGGCACCCGCCAACAAAATACTCTGAAAATTTTGAGATTCGCAACATCTTTTTGAAAAATCGGCGATTTTTTCCATCGAGGTTCGGTTCGCCGCGGCTGGTTTTCAATTGATGATTTTTTGAGGGGGGGAGGTACATACAGTACAGGCACAGGCCATGGAGGGTGGGATGCTCAGCTTTGAGAGTGCCCCAGGCTCAGCGCCAGCAGCACCAGCATGGCGGCGACGCAGGAGCGGATCGTCGGCACTTCCGCGCCGGTGAGCAGCGTATAGCCGGTCGCCGCCAGCGCGCCCGCCCCCGCCGCAACCAGGGGCAGCCGCCAACGCAGCGCCAGGGTCGGGCTCAGGGCGAGCAGCTTGAGCACCAGCAGCATTGCCGCCGCGGTCACCGCGGTCACGTGCAGCCCACTCACCGAAAGCAGGTGCGCAAGCCCCGAGCGTTGCATTGCCTCGACATCGCCCTCCGCGATCGCCCCCTGGTCACCCGTGGCGAGCGCACTGGCGATACCGCCCGCGCTGCCCTCGACTCGCGACTGGATATGCGCCGAAAGCGACGCCCGCAGATCGGCGCCCGCCGCCCGCGCCATCGTCCGCCCCGCCCGCGCCCCTCCCCACTCCCTCTTCCCCTCCGCGCGCAGCGCCTACTCTCTCGCCCTCTCTCTCCTCCCCTCCCAGATCCCTTCCTTTCCCCCCAACCCCCCCACCCCACACCACCCCACACCACCCCGCGCTCGCGGCGCGCGGTGTGCCACCCCCGACACCCCACCCCACCCCACCCCACCCCGCACCCCCCACCCCCACCGCCCGCCGCGCCGCGCTGCGCCCCCGCACCGGGCCGACCTATTCCGCGCCCTCGCGCAAGCCGTAGCTTGCGCGCGCGCGCATGCGTTTTGATGGCGGACTGGACGCTATGAGGGGGGCTGCTGCTGCTGCCCGCTCCGTTCGCTCCGCCCACCACCCCCGGCCTCGGAGAGGGAGGAGTGCGCGCGCGCGCGGGGGGGGGAGGGGGGTCGGGCGGCGGTGGTGGTCGGGGCACGAGAACCTTTGGCTCGCCCTTGCGCGCGCGCGCCGTCCTCCCCCCCTCCTCCCTCCCGCGCGCGCGCGCGCCGTTCGCCTGCCCCCACGGCGGTCGGGCGCGCGCCGGATTTCGGCGGGCGCCGGGGCGCTGGTGCGGCAACTGGCGCGCGCGCTGCGCGGGGGGAACGGGAGGTTGGCCTCGAAGCGCGCGCGAGCGTCGCATTTGCACGGCCACCGCGCGAGTGAAGGTCGCTGCCGTGCGCCAAGCCGCCGGCGTGCGCATTGCTGGCTCGAGACTGCGGGGCCGATTTCGCCGGCTGGGTGCTAGCTGCGTCCAGCACGTGCACGTGCGCCGGAAGGAGAGATAGAAGAGGGGGAGAGGGAGGGAGGGAGGGAAGAGGGTGGTAACCGGGGCGAGGAGCGCAGACAGAGACCTGCAACGGCGCTCCTCCCGCCCTCACATGCGAGCGCAGCACTAACGGCTGCCAAACCCCTCGCCCCGGCGCGCGTGCTCTGTGGTCATCCACGCCCGCGCCGCCCGCCCGCAGCCATGGCTCTCGGAGGCTTTCAGGCCAAGGTGGCACTCGAGGCCCACCTTCGACACCAAGAAGAGGACAATGAAGATAGGGAGGAGGAAGAGGAAGGCGTGATCGACATGCTGTCGGGAGCGAGCCCAGCGTCCGACTCGGACTCAAGGCAGCAGGCGCGCATCGACCGCGCGCTCAAGGCGTCGCACGACCGCGAGGAGGGTACTTCGGCGGCGATGCCGCCGGCCATCGAAGGCAAAGCAACCCTCCCGAAGGCCGTGCTTCGTGACATCCGGGCGCTGTACAAGAAACGCATCAAGCGCCGATCGCACTATTTGGACCTTTTCGCGTTCCTGCTGTACTCGTGCCTGTACTTGGCCATCCTCTTTTTGCAGCGCCAATCGTACTCCGCGTACGAGTTCAACTTCACCATGGTCAACTCTTTCGTGCCGCAAGATGACGGCCAGCCGGCGACGGCCATGGGCAGCACCGAGAGCATCTATCTGTGGCTGCAGGGATTGCTCGAGGACACGTGGTCCGACCCTGTGTGCGGCGACGGCACGTGCGAGTTCCCGTACGAGTTCCCCTCGTACGGCCGCTTTGGCTGCCAAGCAGACTGCGGGCAGCTCGGCACCAACGAACCCGACGCCGCGCAATTACGCATCGAGATATACGCCGACTTCTCGCACTACTCGAGCTCGCTGTCTGCGACCGAGCTCATGGTCAAGACGACGTGGAACCTGTGCCCCGTGCCCGGCACTGCTGCGCACGGCCTGGACTGTTGGTTCGACTCGGACCAGAAGTTTTCGTCCACCCTGGTCGATCGCACCGGCACGAATGCCTTCACGCTCAGCGATGTGGTGCCTGACGGCTTCGCGCGGGAAGAGGACGTGGTCGGCACTGGCTGGGAGCTGAGGGTCAAGGGGGACATCTTCCACAAGGTTCGCGGTCGCGTCTTGGACCAACGCCGCTACCTGCTCCGCGAGACCGTCCTGGCCAAGCGCGACGCGCGCGATGAACAGGAGACAAGCTGGGACGAACAGCTTGCGTTCTTCGAAGACGCGCGCGAGTTCTTCCTTCAGGAGAATCTCACGGATGACACGCTGCACGACGGTGACTACTTCTACGAGGCGCTCACCGAGCTCAAGCGCGCCGCGCCCATCGCCGTCAAGACCGCTGCTGTGCGCATCGAGAAGGAGGTCAAGAACGACAACACCACCACGATCCCGTACATGCTTGAATTCGTCAACGCCCGCGCGATCGAGGCGGAAGAGCGGATCGCGTCCGAGCGCGTGTCGTCCAACGATGCGCGCCTGTGCGGCGTTGGCAAGGTCGTGTGCACCAATGCCTTCCTGGTCGACGTGCGCCAGCTGCAGGCCGGCCAGCTGCCGTCCGTGTCGGACTGTGACAGCACAGCTTTCGATTGTCAGGAGTGGAGCATTGAAAACCTCCCCGACGAGATCGTGTACGTAGACTCGATCCCATTCCCGGCGGACGACCTCGAGGACCTCAAGGCCTACGCTCTTGCCACGGGCATGACCGAGTACGAAGTCATCAACCACCCCAACAACTGGCGCGGAGGCCGCGGTGAGTACCTTGAGTGCAGTATCTGCGACCGCATCGACGGCGGCGAGAACGACGAGATCTGCCGCTGCCAGCGCGGCACGATGTCGCCATCGAACTTCTGCAACTGTACTCTGGACGTTGTCCAGCCCCACTGCCTTGAGTACATCGCCACACTTCCGGGCTACGGCGGCGACACCGAGCTTCGCCGTCGCCGCCTGTCGGGGACAATGCTTGGCTACGTGGCCGCGTACGACGAGCTGTCGGCCTTCAGCGCTGAGGCGTCGCGCGTGCTGCGCAACTCGCCCGACGGTCCGCGCCGTGGCCTGCATGCTGCCGCGCTGTCCGCCCTGGACGACACGCTCGCCGCCGTCACGCCTCTCGTCGCCGCCGAGGAGGGCAACTCGCGACGCCTACTCTCGCTCGACGACAGCGCCGAGAGCGCCGCTCGTGTCGCGAGCACGCACGGTCTGCACGAGGACCGCGCCGCCGTTATCGGCGAGGTGGTCACCGGCGTGCACGACGCGGTCATCGAAGACGCGATCGCGGCCCATGACACCCTCGCCGCTACCCTGCGCCAGCTGAGCAGCGAGGCGGACGCCGACGCCCAGGGGGTCGGTGGCAGGCGTTCTCTTCTGGAGGAGAGCAACGTAGACGACGTATTGTTCGCGCTGTCGGGCGTGAGCACTCAGACGGAGGTCCTGCGCCGCGAGCTCGACGGCCTGCAGGACGAGGTTGTCGCCGCGAGGACCGTGGCCGAAAATGCTGCGGCAGACGACACGCTGCTCAAAACGCTGAACTCTGGCTTCTCCGAGATCGCCTCGGGGCAGGACGTGTTGACGAATCTGCTCAACGAGGTGCTTGGCAAGCAGACGCAGGCCACCGCGGTCGCCGCCGCGGCTGCCGCCGCGCAGGCGGAGATCGCAGCGCTCTCCGGCGCGGCCGCATCGGCTGAACTGAGCGTCGTCACGAAGTCCGAGGCACAGGCGCAGACATTCGCGGACGCGCTGGCCATCGACAGACTTACGCAGGAGCAGTACGACATCATCATCAAGGAGCTGAACGCGCGCAAGTGGCTCGAGCTGCGCAAGGTCCAGCTGGCGGCAAGGCCGTGCTCGACCACCACGCGCTCGTTCCAATTCCCGCTGAACAAGTACACCTCGCAGCGCAACTACGACCGCACCGACCGCATGCGCAAGATCGGTAGCACCAATCGCGTGGTGGCAGGCCTGCTGCTGCACCTCACGCGCTACGACGAGACCAAGTGCTCTTCGGACTCCTTCTCGAACATCGTGGACACCTGCCTGGGGGGCATCTCGCGCGAACCCTTTGGCACGGATCCCATGTTCAAGCGCGGCACCAACCTGTACAACATCGAGCTCGACAACGACGAGAGCAAAGCCATTTACTACAACTGTACCTTCCAGGCGGAGCTGGACGGCGTGCCGCCGACCAGCGAGTTCTACCCGCTATATGGCGCGAACATCTCGCGGGGTGGCGAGAGGTACCGCGAACCTTTCTGCCCCAAGCTGTTCAACACCAAGGAGGTGCCGTACGCCTTCCACTACATGCCCATGGATGGCTTCGCTGACGGCTTTCCCGTCTTCTTCGACATTAACCTGAGTGAGGATGGCGCGATGAAGTACTTCACCTACGTGCTGGAGGGCCTCTACCTCGACGACCTGGCCCAGAAACTCACCGTCCAGCTGGTGACGTACAACGGCGAGCTCGAGTACTTTGCCAACGCGCGCGTCCAGTTCTCCTTCAAGGAGGGCGGCACCATCTCCGTCGCGTACAACGTGCAGACGGTGAAGGTCACACTGTATGAGGACCAAATCGACTGGGTGCGCTTCGGCCTCGAGGTAGCGCTCGCCCTTGGCGTGGTGATCGCCGCCTTTCAAGAGTCCAAGGAGGCCGTCACCACGTGGCGCGAGACCGGCTCGCTGATTAACCACTTCAAATCGGTGTGGAACTACATCGACGCGCTGTCCATCGGCCTGCAGATCGTCGCGCTGTTCATCTGGTGGGACTTCGTGCTCTCCAAGGCCAACACCTTCGAGTGCGACCTGCGCTACGACGTGTACAAGGACCTGAGCAGCCCCGCGCGGCTCCTGCAGTACAACTACACCAACCCCATCTACCTCGACTCGCCGGCGACGGAGCTCGCGGGCACGTACGGCCTAGACCTCGAGCGCCTGGTCAGCATGTACGCCGCCATCAACGAGATGACGCAGATGCAGATCTTGTACATGACGCTCAACGGCGTGAACATCATGCTCACTCTGCTGCGCATCCTCAAGCTGATGGATTTCCAGCCGCGCATGGGCGTCGTCACCCGCTCGCTCGGCCTCGCGGCGTCCGACCTGGGCCATTTCTTCATCCTAGCCATCATCATCTTCATCGGCTACTCGATGATGGCGCACCTCATCTTCGGCTACTCCATCCAGAAGTTCTCCACCCTCGGGCTGGCCATCAACACCTGCTTCGAGATCCTGCTGGGCGAAATCAGCGTCAACGAAGACCTCATGCGCCTTAACTCGCTCGAGAAGATCCCGGCGGTCATCTTCTTCTGGTCGTACGAGATCCTCGTGTTCATGATCTTGCTCAACTTCCTGCTCGCCATCATCGTCGACGCCTTCTCGGACGTGAAATCGCAGATCGAGGAGACGCAGGGCCTGCCCGGGGAGGTGGCGAGCTACGTAGGCGAGGGCTTCGCCGGTCTGATGCACGCTCTCAACCTCGGCTCCAAGGACTACGTGGCGGACTCCACCATCGTCAAGCAGCTCGAGCAGTGGGGCGGCGAGGAGGACGAGGAGGACGAGGAGGAGGAGATCGAGCGCGTGCTTAACGTTGGCGAAGAGTCGCTCGAGCTGTACGAGCTGCAGCAGCTTCTCTCCACCGCTGCCGACAGTGTGAGTGAGGCCGAAGGCGCCGCGCTAGGCGCGCTGGACGCGAACCAGCTGGAAAGCGTCGCGACGGCCATCATCGCGCGCTTCGGCGAGGAGGTTGACCACGAGGAGGCCGAGAGGCGGCGCAAGAAGGAACTCAAGCAGCGCTCGCGCGAGGCGCTCGTGGACAACCTCGCCGCCGTACTCGACGGCCAGGAGAAGATCCTCAAGAAGCTCGCCGAGGGGCAGCGCATCCACAAGGAGATGAACCGCCGCTAGGCACCTCCCCCCCGCCCGAGATGATGTATGATCGCCACTGTAATTTAAGACAATCCGTCACACAGACGACGACCGAGACCACGTCGCAGCTTCGGCACCCCTGCTGGCTCTGGCCCTTGATGCACCTACGGAAAGCACGAACTCCAGATATTTTCGCGGGTGCTGGGCGCCGGCCGGCTGCGCACCCGGCGGCTCAGTGAGTGCGCGCTCAGTGGGCAGGCTCCCCCGCCGCTCCGCGCCCGCCCCCGCCGCCCGTCACCCGCTCCGCTGGTGGCCACGGCGCGCGCGCGCGCAGCGGCGGTTGGTCGGGCGGCGCGCGCGCGCGCGTTTGTGTTCATCAACCCAATACGTATTATTGTACGGATTAAGAGGGTTCACATGCACCTTTCCTCGATCCTCGGCGGCGCGGCGGGTGCGTCCTGATGGCCCGCGGCGCGCGCGCGTTGAGGTTCAGAGCATCTTCATGAAAATACCAAACAATCCACCAATCATGATTGGTACCTACTGTAGGTATCACCATGAAAATGACTGAAACGCCACGATGGCACGAATAAGGGTAACAAAAATCAGGGTTCGAATGAATTTCCCGTGGATCGAGGTGCGGGCGCGGGGCGGGCGCGCGGCGCGGCGCGGCGTCCGCGCGTTTAGGTTGACGGTGCGGTGGACAGTACCAATTGGTACAGCACATCTCCTTTGCATGGATGGCTTCGATTGAAGGGGAATTAGGGTAATCGCGGTGATGAAGGGTTTGAAAGTCGTCGTGTGCGGGTGCGTTTTGATGGCTCGCCCCGCGCGCGCGCGCGCGCGCGCGCCGGGCGCGCGCGGGCCAC
>RQSC01000005.1:369541-390227 GCA_013416795.1 Prasinococcaceae sp. CCMP 1430
CATCCGCGCGCACGCGCGACGCCCCCGTCCGCGCACGCGCGCGGGGCGGAATTTTCCCGAGCCGCGGGGCCGATCGGCCTGCCGGCCGGGGGCGCGCGCGCACCAACGCGCGCCAACCCAAACCACCCACCCAAGGAATCAGCATGACCTCTCTCAGAATGACCTCCCATCACATACGAAACGAACCCGTATTCGAACAAACCGTAAACGCGACTCCAGCCAGTCCAGCCATGCTCCGCCATGCATGCTCCGAAAGGCACAAGGAAGCTTCCGCAGACGCGTGGGGAAAAGGGTTACAAGGTGTGAGCGCTGATTTGAGGTTTGGCGCTTGGAGCGGGAGAGGAAAGGGTTCCACAAAATACGCGTACAGACCCTGATATTCAATGCATTCTGATGGTGATGTTGCAGAGTCGTGGCACCCCGCTGCGCCCGCACAAAAGCGGCCGGCAATGTCTGGTGGTGCGTGCGGGCAGGCGCTGTGCCAGGTCGCTGCCACAGCGCGGGGCGCAGCGCCCTGCTGCCCGCCCGGCCCAAGCGCCAGCACAGCGGACCTGCATCCGTGCCCGCCATGGCGGCGGCGACCGCGCGCGCGCCCCTGCTCACCCCTCCCTCACTCCCTCCCTCCCTCACTCACTCACTCACTCGAGCGCGCGCACCGCGCGCTCTCCGCCCAGGCCAGCCCACCCCCCAGCCCCCCACCACCACCCCGCCGCACCCCTCGCCGACCAACGTCAGGAGGGGCGCAGCGGAAACGCGGCAGGCGGCGTCGCGTGCGCGCTTCCTGCGCGCCTCCTGTGCGCTTCTTGCGCGCGCGCGTGTGCGTGCGTCCGCGTGCGCGCGTGCAGGTGTGTGTGGCAGCGGGGAAGAGGAAGGGAGGGGGGGGAGGAAGGGCGTCGCGCCCCCGCGCCCCCTCGCGCGCGGTGTGGCGCCGCGCCGCCCCGCGCAGCATGCCCGCCGCCGGGGCGCGCGGCTGTTGGGCGCGCGGCAATGGCGCCGCTGCGGGGGCCTGCGAGCGCCCCGCACCGAATGCGGGCCAACACGGTGTGCAAGGGCGACACAGCGAAGAAGGCCAAGAGCAAGGCCAAGAGCAAGGCCAAAGGTAAGGACAAGAAGAGTGAGAAGAAGCTGGCCAAGACCGAGGCTAAGACTAAGACTAAGACCAAAGCCAAGGACAAGAAGAAGAAGAAGAAGCATAAGAACATCAACTCAGCAGAGGTGCGCTCGATGCGCCCGCAGGAGAGGTGCTGCGCGTGCGAAGGGAGGAGATGTTGAAGATGCGCGCTGTGTGAACCTGACACACCCGGGACTTTGCGACTGGCAGGTTGGGGCGGTCGAGCTCGCCGCCGAGAAGGCAGCCGCGGCCGTGCTCGTGGAGTCGGTGCTCGAAGCAGAACGCGCTGCGAATGGTAGCTCTGCCCCAACAATGACATCCGCTGTCGGCGGCGGGCCCAGCTCCTCCCCGATACTCTCGGCCGCGACGACGAGCGGCGGCGCCGCGCAGGTTGCGGGCGCTCTGATAGTCTTCTCGCTCGGAGCGTGGGCGGCCGCCGCAGTTGCCATGGGAGACTTTGCGGCGTTTCACCTCGTCATGGGACTGTGATGTGATAGACATTAGTTATGAAGGTTTGTGTCGTGGGCTGTAATCCACCGCTGCCACGACGCACACCGCTGCACGAGCGAGCGAGGACGCGCTGGCGTGCACGCACGAGCCTCATGCATCCGCCGACAGGCAACCCGGGCAGTTGTGTAGCGTCTGCAGGTACTGGTCACACGCGACGCACAGGAGTGTGCCGCAGCACGGTCGCCGTAGCACGACCTCGCCCGCACTGCTGCTGGTTGTGGTTGCCGCGCTGCGGTCGCTGTTTCCGCCGAGCACAAAGGTGCTGCCGCATGCGCCACACGCTGCGCCCGCCGCCACGGATCCAGCGTCCGCGAGCACTGAGCGCGGGAGAGGAAACAGGTGGTGGTACGAGCGAGCCATCTGCAAGCTCGACGCCAGCGTGAGGTCGCACGTCGCGCAGATGGCCGGGAGCTCGGCCGCGTGCGTGCGGCAGCGCGGGCACACATTCACACGGGCGCCGTCCCCGTCGCCCTGAGATCCAGTGCCCGCCGCGCTAGCGGCGGTGGCCGCCGCGTCCTGCGCTTGCTTCGGGAAGCCCATGCAGATGAGAGACGCCGGCACGAGGTCACGTAGCGCCGGTGGCGGCTTGGCGTGCTCGAGCACGAGCGCGCGGAAGTGAGCCGCGTCGATCGCGACGCCACAAGTGCCCTTGGTTCGCTCGGCCAGCGTGCGGCACACGTACATCTCGGCGGAGAGCGACACTACGCTTGCGCGCACCTTGGCGCGCACGCATTGCGTGATCTCGACATTGATGTCGCCTGGGTCACACGTCGACAGCGTCGACGTCAACAGCAACGTCTCTCGCAAGCCGTACGTTGGCACGGCGGCGAGGGCCGTGCGCGCCATGTGTAGCGCGTTCTGCACGCTCGCGTCGCCTGACGGCGAGGGTGCCGCGCGAATGGCGGCGAGGTGGGTGTCCGTGCTCGCGCTGAGCTCAGACAGGCGCACGCACACCCCGTCGTGCATCGCCAGCACCGCCATGTGCGACAGCGGGTTTGCGTCGAAGAACTCGCGCACGAGCGCAGCCGCGGCCACCGCCGTCGCGCCTGCTCGGCTCGGCCTCACATCGGTTGCCGCCGCCGCCTTCGAGCAGTCCAGCACGAGGACAACGTAACGAATGACGCCACGCCGTGCGCGCTTCGCAGCTCGCGCAAGCTCCTCAGGGGTGTGCTGCGCCGCGAGATACGCCGCGCCCGCACCCGCCGCGCCGCCCTTTCGCGCCGTGCCGCGCAGGTTGCCATGCTCGTCCTCAGAGAGCTCCTCCCACGAGCGCTCGTCCACGAGCGCGCGGCGGTTCGCGCCCGGCGCCGCAGGAACTCCGCCACCCGTGCCACCCACGGCAGCGCCGCCGCCCGCCCCATCAGCCTGCACGGCGCGGAAGACGGCGTCGAGGCGCGCCGACATCTGCCAGGGGCGCGCGCGCCCCGCGGCGGNGGGGGGCGGCGGCGCGCCACACGCGGCGCGGCGCGGCGGCATTGGCGGCGGCGGCGCGGGTGGGCGCGGGGGGCGTTCCCCTGGGCGGGGCGCGATGGCACTCAGGCTGTACACGTACCCCAACGGCGCGAACGCGATGAAGGCTCTGATCGCGGCGGAATTCTCGGGCGCCGCGATTGAGCTGCCCCCGTTCGAGATGGTGCGGCCGATCAGCGATGGGCGCGCTTGCGCCTGGCGCCCGTACGGCCGCCGCCACGCGCGCGTGCTGACCGCGCTGATGAACGCCGCGGCGCGCGCTGCTGGGCAGGGGGTGACGAACAAGACTCCCGACTTCCTGAAACTCAACCCGCGCGGGAAGGTGCCGACGCTCGAACTGCCGTGCGGCCGCGGCGTGTTTGAGTCCAATGCCATTGCGCGCTACGTCGCGCGGGTCAACGGCGGCGGCGGCGCGGCGCTCTTTGGCGCCAATGCGAGGGAGTACGCGGCGACCGAGCAGTGGCTAGACTTTGCGCAGAATGAGGTGGGCAGCAATGTCGGCGCGTGGCTGTGGCCGCTTTATGGGTTCCGCGCGTACGATGCCCAGGCGGAGGCGAAGGTGAGGGCCATGACACGTTGGGCAGCGAAGACCGCGCCGGTGCCAGCGCATTCATACAGTATGTGGGCGTGACTGACGCCCACGCGCTCGTACTCTACAAAACGCTTCGTCTGCCTCCCCCAGGCGAAGGCCACCCTGAAGAAGGCGCTGCAGGTGGTGGAAAAGGTGCTCTCCAAGCAGGACTTCCTTGTGGGCGGTGCGCTGACGCTGGCGGACATCGTGATGTGCTGCACGCTGCTCAACGCCTTCCAGTCGCTTTTCGACGAGACCTTCCGCAAGGACATTCCGTCGATCACCAAGTACTTCGAACGCTGCGCGAAGCTGCCGCAGTTCAGGAAGCACATGGGCGAGGTGGTGCTGTGCAAGAAGACGATGCCGAAGCAATGAGGTCGCGAGCCAGTGGCAGTGCTCGCGGCGATGCGCAGGCGCCTGGCGCATGCGCGCTCGGATTCTAGTTCTGGCATGTTACAGTACTACTTTATGGTACAGTACGAACTGGAGCTCAGTCAAACTTGCGCGATCGCACGCCGGCCATGAGGCCGCTCCTGCTGATGAGTTTCTTCAGACCGCGCGAGCTGAGCAGAGAGTACAGCGCCGCCCCGGCGAGCGCGATTGCTAGCAACATCCCGTATGGCGGGTGCGCCTCAGTGTAGCACACGAGCTCCGTCTGCAATCCCGCAGCAGCGTCGCCAAGCATCTCGTGCACGGCGCGAAGATCGTGGCGCGAGGAGCGCACGTAGTATGCGCTCGAGTTGAACGAGTGCAGGCTAGCGAGCGTGGCCGCCTTGCGCAGCTTGTGCGTGAGCAAATTCCAGCGGCGCACGAGCGCGTCATGGTCGGCTGGCGAGAGCGTCGCATGCTCGTCGCCTAACGCGGCGAAGCGGCTCAGCTCTGAGTGTGCAACGCGGGCATGTGCGTCGATGGCTGAGTGTAGCACGTGGCGAATCGCAGGGTCGGCCACGGAGAATGGCAGCATGGTTCCCGATGCCAGCGGGCCCAGCGGCGAGTGCCCCTGCAAAGCAAATGCGCACAGCATGCCAAGCGAGCACACGAAAGCAGAGCGTTAGCGACCGCCGGCCAAGCCAACACGTACCCGCAGGGGGGCGCAGAGTTCGCAAGTGCGCACGTACCACAGTCCAAAGCGCATCATAGCGCAGCTCGCCCCCGCGCGTCTCACTGTCACTCCCGCTCCACCCCGCTCCCGCGCGTGGCACTCCGTAGAGCGCCTCCAGCAGTGCTCCAAGAATGTCGCGTGGCAGGTCATTCGGGTCGATCACAGCGGCGACTCCACCGCACTCGCTCTGCGAAACGGCTGGATCCGACCTCGAGCGCGACGCAACCACCTGATCGGCCGCAGCCGATGCCGCGATACCGCCGTCAAGCAGCAGCGAGTCCGTCATGTGCGCCATATCGAAGACGTACACTGGTACGACCCTGCGCTGCTTGATGCCGCCACCGCCGTGCTCGTCGAGTCCTGCAGGCGCGCGCTCAGCGTCCGCAACCGAAGGCCCGAAGGTTGCAACAACCTTGCGTTCGCCTATAGCAGCGGCCAGTACACTGTGGCGCATCGCGCGCATGTCCCAGTGCAGCTGCTTCGAGTCGAGAGTGACAGGGCCATGCGCGGCGGCCGCCGTTGCAGCCGCCCCCGGCGCGGGCGCTGCGGATGTAAGCGCCGCTGCGTACGCCGCGGAGCATGCGTCGCATCTCTGCAGGTCAGTAACCACGGCTGTGAGGGCGAGCGTCTGTCCATTGAGCAGCAGCGGCTCGAGCTCCTCCACGGCTGACGCAACGGCCCGCTTGAGCTCGGCGTGACGCTTGGGATCGGCGTGGTCCATGACGTGCACCAGATTCACCTCCGTCTCCACCACAAGCGCCTGCCGCCGCACCATCGGAGGGGCCACCAGCGCCCGCACGGTGCGCAGTACAAGCGCTGCAACATCCACAGGCAGGCGCTCCGCGTGCCGCGGCGCCCCAGCGCCAACGGCCGCGCGTGGCAGGCGCGCTGCGCGCGGCAGCGTGTCTGGAAGCACCACGCCCTCCCCGACGCCTGCCGGGCCGTAGTGCACAGGACCGGCAGTGAGGTCGATCCACGCGTAGCGCTCCCGAGATGCGTACAGCGTTCCGTCGCAGCCACCGTCGCCGGTTTGGCCGTATCTGTACGTGTAGTTGCGCGGCATCGCCTTGGGGTTGAGCACGTACACGGCGTATGCGAGACTGCTCTCGTGGTGGTCCGCCGCGATGATGTCGTCCACGGCGGAGTGCGGCAGCTGCAGGGTCGCGCCGGGGGGCACGCGCCCTCCGGATGCCTCCGCTGCCGCCGCCGCCCCCTCGTATGCATCACCCAGGGAGCGCTCTATCATATCGGCAAAGCGATCGCTCGCCTTACGAACGTTGAAGTAGAACGCCGTCTCGATCGGCAGCGCATGCGGCGCTGCGCGCGCGGCGAGGCGAGTGTCGTCAGGCGCATCGCCCAAGAGCACGTGCGCGCTGTCCGCGAGGTTGGCAGCCTCTAGGTACGTGGACACGTCTGCCGCCTCGAGCTGCGCGCTCCCGCCATGATGCCCACCGAAGCCGACGAGGATGACCTCGACGGTCGACGACGTGCGGAGCGAGGACATGTCTCTGAGGAGCGAGCTGAGCGCAGCGTCTGCGTGCGTGGGCGCGCGCCACGTGGCCTGCTCGGCGGGGCTGAGCCGCTCGAACGTATCCACCGCTCCAAGCGGATCCACCTCCGCGCCGTGCAGCCGCGCCTCGTCGCGCCGCGGCACCCCATAGGCGCCGTCGGCGCGCGCGCGCGGTCACGCAGCAGCCCAGCGCCGCCGCACGCGGCGCCGCTCGGCCGCGCGCGCGGCGCCGCATTGCGGGCGGTTAGATCCCACCGGCAACCCCGAGGAAGGGGGTCGGTCGGTCGAGGGGTGGGGTGGCGGTGGTGGGGAGGAGGGCACGGCGTGCGGTGTGGACCGAGACGCTGGAGCGGTCCGTTGTGGGGCCGGCGGCCTAAATTGCTGGCGCGAAGCGCGACAGCGCCGCGCCCAATGCCGGGCGTTTCGATGGCGTCCGGCACGCCCGCGAGGGGGGCGCCCGCTGCGACGCAGCACTGGCGCGCGGGCGACCCCTGAGCTCTACGCTAATTTACAACATGGTCGCCGCACTCGCAGCGCGCCCTGCGCGCGGGCGGCGCTAGGCGGCCAGCGAGCGCGAGCGCTTCTTCTGGGCGGCGTCGTCGGCTGCCTTGGCGACGCTCGCGTCGCGCTTCGCCGCTCTGTCGCCGGCGGCCTTGGCGGGCACCGAGCTGCGCGCAGCCGCGCCAGTGGCGCCCATGTCCACCCGCTGGCGCTTCGCTGCATGGCTTGCACCGTCTTGCGCGCCTTCAAGCGCGGGCGCGGAGGCGTGGGCACGCGCAACCGTCACCTGACCGCGCGTGACCTGCCGCTGGATCTGCGCCGTCGCTATGTGCTGTTTCCCGCAATCCCCTGGCTGCGGAGGTTTGTGCTTCGGTAGTATTCGCTGCTGCTGCTGCTGCTGCTGCTGCTGCGGCTGTGGCTGCTGCTGCTGCTGCTGCTGCTGCTGCTGCTGCGTCGGCGTCGGTTTCGAAGCGTCGAAAGGCTGGTGGGGTGGCAACTTGGGCGGCTGGTGCGGCTGCTGTTGCTCTGACGGTTGCTTGATGGCCGGCGCGCTCTTTTGCACGCCCGCGTTCGAGGGGCTGGCCTCGTCGCGCAGAAAGGGGTGCGCCAGCGCCTGCTGAGCGGTCAGGCGCTGCGATGGGTCGTACCGCAGCAGGCCCCTCAGGAGGTCCACGCAGCTGTCCTGCAGATCGTTCGAGGCCGACACGGGCGCCGAGCCCAACACCGATGAGACCATGTCCGCTAGCCCTCGCATGCGGCGGACCGCGCGCTCCCCCTCGAGGCTTGACCGGCCGTCACGCGCGGGCCAATCGAGCTTGAACACGCGCCCACCACCGCTGACGGGCGTGCCGCCTGCGGCAAAGTCGCGGAAGTACTCAGTCCCGATGGCTCTGTCGCACCGCGCAGCCATAGATTGGTCCATTCGCCCGAGCACCTGCTGCATCATCGCCAGATGCTCCAGGTTGTCGTGGGTCTGGAAGAGCGCGTCTCCCGTCAGCAGCTCGACCAAGATGCACCCGATGGACCATGCATCGCACGGGTAGCTCCAGCCGAGGCCGAGTATCACCTCCGGCGCGCGGTAGTGGCGCGTCGATACCACGCGGCTGTGGTGTTGGCGCTCAAACGTAGCTGATCCGAAGTCGATCAATTTGATCGTGTTGGACTTGGGGATTCTATACGAAGACTTGCTGCCGTACGGGCAAGCCACCTTGGAGTACGATGGGTTGGTGAGGAGCACGTTCTCCGGCTTGAGGTCCGTGTGCGTCAGCTCTAGGCTGTGCATGAACGCGACCGCCTCGAGCAGCTGGCGACCGAAGGCCCGCACAGTCTGCAGCGGGAACGGGCGGTAGCGGTTTTTGTGCAAGAAGTCAAAGAGCGAGAGCCCCAGGCACTCAAACACCATGCAGACGTGCCCACGGTACTCGAACCAGCGCAGGAGCTGCACACAGCGCATCGCGCCCTTGGGGTCCTTGCGGGCGAGCGCGCCCAGCGCCTCGATCTCCATCATGGCCGCGTCACGGTACTTGGGTACATTGCGAATGATCTTGATGGCCACACGCCGCTTGGTCTCGCGGTCGGCGCACTCGAGCACGCGCCCGAAGGTACCTTCACCCAGCTTGCTCAATATCTTGTATCGCGGCGTAAGGCTCTCGCCGAGCTCAAACACGTAGTGCCCGTCCTCATCGTCAGGCCGCCACGGCGGGCTTGGCCTGTCGTACCACCGCGGGCGCTCAGGACCCCCCTCGTGCCCCGCAGCGTCGCGCAGGGGCGCACCTCCGTCGCGACCCCCGCCGTCTCGTCCCCTCCTGTCGTCGTACCTCGGCTGCTCGTGGCGTCGTTCTCGCTCTCGCTCTCGCTCTCGTTCTCGCTCTCGATCCCGCTCTCTCTCCCGGTCCCGCTCGCGCTCGCGCTCCCGCTGCTCGCGCGAGCGGTCGCGCGCCCTTTCTCGCCTGCTGCGGTCCGACAAGCGGCGCTGGCTGTCTCTCGGCAGGCTGTCGCGTCTGCTACTCCTTCCGCCCTCGCCGCGACTCCGCCGGCCTGCGCTGCGGCTGCTATAGCGGTAGTCGCTGAACTCTCTCTGCCGCAGGGAACGCGAGTCGCGGCCGCTCGGCCCCGCCCGCTCCATGGTGCGGCTGTTGTAGCGCGCGTGGCTGTCGCGCTCGTGGCCGCGGGAGCCGCCCGCACCGCCCGCGCCCCGGCTGTTGCTCAGCGGGCGCGGTCCCGCCCCTGAGGGCGACGCAAGCCCGCGCCCCGCGCCCCCCAAGCTCCCGCCACGGGCCCCGCCTGTGCCGTCCCGTGGCGCGAGGCTCTGCGAGAGCGTGCGGATGGCACTGCGGCTGTGGCTCGCATACCGCAGCGGCTGCACCGAGCTCGACGGCCGCGCGCTGTGGGGCGGTGGGTGGCGGTAGTCCCCCACCGGCGCGCGCGCCTGCTGCGCGGCGGCGCGCTCCGCCTCCTGAGCCTGCTGCTCCCCGCCCTCCCGCGCCGCGCTGCGCGTGCGGCTCATCCTCGCCCCGCGCGCTGCGCGCGCGTGCGCTTTTTCCGCCCCTCTTCCGGCCGTGCGCCGCACGCGTCGCGCACGGCGCCCTGCTACCACGGGCCGAGGGCCCGGCCGCGCGCCCCTCCCCATGCGCCTCGACCTCGGCATCCGCCGGTCAGTCAGATCTAGATAGCTAGAGTCAGTTCCCGTGCCCCGCGCCAAAAAACGCCATCCGGAATCCGAATGATGATCCTTATCTTTCGAAGATTCTGGTGGTCATCAGCGGGAGCATCATTCTGCGCGGGGAAACTTTTGCTCAATTAGGGTTACGTTGGGTGCAGGGTTACGTTTGGCACTCGGGCGGCGGGCGTGGGCGCGGCGGGGCGGGGGCCGCGGCACGGTGCGCGCGCGGGGCGCGGGGCCGGCGCGCCATGGAGCTCAGGCTGGTGAAGACGCTGTGGGGGGTGGACGACGCGGCGCACCCAGAGCGCTGGCCGGCGCTCTTCGCGCGCATCAAGGCCGAGGGCTTCGCGGCGATCGAGTGCCCCTTCATCACGTGGATGCAGGACGAGGCGGCGTTCACGGCCGCGCGCAAGGCCGCGGGCCTCGACCTCGTCGTGCAGGTGCACACCACGGCAAAAGTCGACGCGACCGGATTTCACTACATGACGTCTCGCGCGCTCGATGACCACACGGCATCGCTCGACGCGATGGTCGACGGTACGTCGTGCGCACCTCACTTCGCTGAGTTCTCTCTCTCTCTCTCTCTCTCTCTCTCGCGCGCGCCCCCCTCCCGCCACGCCGCGCGGCTGACGATCCTCGTTCCGCGCTCAGACGCGGTGCGCATGGGTGCATGCCATGTCAACGCGCACTCGGGCTGCGATTGCTGGGACGTGCCCACTGTTCATGCATACCTCAGGCACGCGCTCGCGACTGAGGCGCGCGCGGGCATCACCATCAGCCACGAGACGCATCGCAGGCGCCTCTTCTACTCACCGTTCGCCTTCAGGGATTGCTTTATGGGCGCCACGGATACGGCGGGGCTCGAGGGGGTGAAGGTTAGGCCCGCGCGCGTGCGCGGCTGCTAGCGTTTCCGTGCCACAGCGCCCCGAGCGCGCAGCGCTCGCAGGCGCGCTGCTGAAGGCCGCGCCATGCGCACGGCAGGCGTTGCGTCTGACCCCCGTGCGCCGGCGCACGCGCTCTCCGTGCACGCGCCGCAATGCTCGCTCGCACGTGCAGGTGACGGCGGACCTGAGCCACTGGGCGTGCGTGTGCGAGCGCGTGTTTGGAAACGCAGCGTGCACCGACGCAAATGGGTCGGACGACGAGTGGTGGCTGCCCACGCTCGCGGAGGTTGGTCGGCGCTGTGCGCTCGTGCACGCGCGCGTGGGCTTCGCTGAGGGTCCCCAGGTGCCCGATCCGTCGGCGCCGGAGTACGCGGGCGAGGTTGAGGCTCACATGAGCTGGTGGGCGGCCATCTGGAACGCACGCGCCGCCGCGGGCGACGCAGTCGTGCTCGCCGAGCCCGAGCACGGTCCGGCCCCGTACATGTGGAGCCTTCCACACACGCGTGCCCCGGTCGCCGACCTGTGGGAGGTCAACAGCTGGGTCGCCCGGCAGCTCAAGGAGCGCTTCGCAATGGAGGAGCTCTACGAGTAAGCGCGCGGGGACACGCTGGCGCTCCTCTCGAACCAGGCGCGCGCCACGCCGCCGGCGGTGGGCCGCGAGCAGTCCGAAAGTGCTCCGACGCACTGCACCACCAGCACTCGACTGCGCTGCGGCCGCGACCGAAATAAGACAGACCCTAATACGATGTTCCTTACCATAACTCGCGCCTCTCGAAGTTGCGGTTGTCTTTTTTTTTTGCACACGCCCATTTTCCGCTGCGTTTCTTGCCAGAAATGCACCGAAAAGGCTCGTGCTCCGCACCGGGGCTTCCTTTCGCATTGCCCCTCCGTGGCCTTCGTAGTCACTTTCATCTCTCGAACCCGCGGCTTCCGCGCATTTCGCGCGCCAGATCGGCGCCCTCACGCACAAAAAAGCGCCATCGAAACGCAGGCGCCCCGCGCGGCGGCTGGCCCGCGGGGCACACGGAAGCGCCATCAAAACGCATGCGGCCGCCGTGCGCCAGGCCGGGCGGGGTTCCGCTCCGCCGCCTCGCTCCCCCGCTAGGGCGGCGCGCGCTGGTGTGGTGCCACAGTGTGTCCAGCCGGCACACCCCCTAGAGAGTCACCATGAGGCCGAAATGGTGCGTGCGGCGCCGCGCGGGGGCGGGGGCGAGGGTGGGTGGAGGCGAAGGGGTAGCGCCGTGCTCGGCGGCCTGCCTGCCATAGTGACAAACTTTTCTGGCTTTACGGGCTTCTGCGACTCCTGCCCGTCGGCGACTATACCGCCGTGCGCGTCTCCGACACCGGCACCGGCATCCCGCCCGAGATCCTCGCCAAGATCTGGGAGCCCTTCTTCACCACCAAGGAAGTCGGCAAGGGCACCGGCCTCGGCCTCTCCACCGTCTACGGCATCATCAAGCAGTCGGGCGGCTTCATCTTCGCCGACAATGGCCGCCACGGCGGCGCCGAGTTCACCATCTACCTCCCGGTCCATGCCGCGACCGAGGCGCCGGTGACCGCGCTGGTGCCGGGCATCAAGGAAAAGCCCGCCGACACCTGGGGCACCGGCACGATCCTGGTCGTCGAGGACGAGGACATGGTCCGCGCCATCGCCGAGCGCGCGCTCAGCGGCTCGGAGATACCTCGGCGAGCAATGCGGCCTGCTCCCCTGCGCCCTGGGGCTGAGCCGCCGCGCGGAACTGCCGCCGCCGGTCGTGCCCCGCGCGCGCGCGCGCGCGCGTCTGGCCCTTTGGTTTGCCGTGTTTTTCGGCGATGAGGGTGAGGCCCAACCGAGGCTGACCGATCTGTGCGCTCCACCGCACGCGTGCACCCGCAGGAGGAAGAAGCGCATGAGGCGCCTCAAGCGCAAGAGGAGGAAGATGAGGCAGCGCTCCAAGTAGATTGCTCGCCGACACGCCTCCTGGCGCACCCGCGTGCGGGTGTGCCGGTGCGGCTTGGACGCACGCAACTCTGCTTCCTCTAAATATGAGCGCTGGGCGGCATGCCGGCGGACCGTGGCCCGCTTGTGAGTGAGAGGCCGCGCCGATGAAGTGGATCGCTCTGATCAACATCACCGACGCTGGTATGTAACAAACGACGGGCTGAGCCGACGACGGCCGGCTGCCTTTGCGTCAACTCGATCCGTGTAGTGTCCGCGCCGCCGTGGCCGAGGACAGGCCAGGCAGACCCGCCACCTCGCGCTCGAGACAGTGCTCCCACCGCGCGCGTCAAACGTCGCACGCCGGGTCGAGCCGCGATTATGCCCACTTGTGCCGCAAGCCGACGCACTCGCGCCAGGGAGCGGTGGGCCTCGGCGGGCATCAATGCGAGTCTTTACTGTCGCTCGCATCAGGCGGCGCGCGGTCGCCCTCGTCGCTCCGCCGCATCAAGATTCGGCGCACAACTGTTCATTTGCTGCCACCCGCCGCCTGGCTCGCTGCCTCCCGCTTCCTGTCCTGGTTCTTGATCATGTTGTACACGAACACCCCGACGAACGCGAGGCCGTAGCCGAACACTTGCGTGCTCGTCACCGGCGAATGGTACAAGACGTAGGACAGCACGATGAGCAGCCAGTCCTTGATCACACCAGCGACGTTCAGGGACAGCGCCGACTGGCCCTTGATTACCTTGAAGACCGTCACGTTGAGCGCGAGGGCGATCGATGCGTTGGTGACCATGACCAACGCGAAGCTCAGAGTGAGGGGTGGCCCCGTGCGCACGATCTTGCCGCCCTCGAGCAACATCGCGAAAGGGAGCAGGAAGCCGCCGGTCACGGGCGCGATGTACATGAGCGTCTGGAACGGGTTCAATTTGAGCCCTGCGCGCTGCAGCAGCACCTGCAATGAGCACACGCGCAGCGACTCCAGCACGAGGGAGGCACACAGCAGCAAGAAGCCGTGCACAACGAAGTGAACTTCTCCGTAGGACGCGATGGCCACGCCGGTAACGATCATGACGAGGATGCCGAGCTTGGTCACGCGGAAGCGCTCCAGGCCGAAGCCCAAGCCGACAAAGTACACCAACACGGGCATGAATGCCTTGACCATCTGGATGAATGATACACTCAGGTAGAGGTAAGCCGCGTTGCCAAGCCACAGCACGCCGGCGAACATGGCGCCGATGGGCACGATGCGCTTGACGTAGTCCTCCCAGGATATGTCGACCTTCTCGGCGCCGGACACCCCAATCGACGACGCGCCCCACATCATTGACGTACAGAATATCTGGTGCCACGCCGTTAGCGCGATGGGGAAGCCGAAGCCATAGAATGCCAGAATGAACTGGGCGGGCGGGCGGACAGGTGACACGGTGTGTGCGCCGAGCGGGGGCACGAGCGCGTGCGTGCGAGCGTGCGCAGGGGCGGGAGCGCGAGCGTGCGCGAGAGTCAGCGCTCGCACAAAACACGCGCAGGCGCGTAGTCCGCACCGGGAGCCACCTGCACCGACGCGTGCATGCGCTTGCGCGGTGCGGTGAGGTGCGGTGCAGCGTGCGCGAGTGAGAGTGCGCACCCGCACACGGGCTCAGGCGCCGAGCCTCACTTTATTGTACAAGATGAGAGCCGAGCTGAGCCCAACCCAGAGCCCGATCTGCCCGAAATTGCGGAGCGTTTCTGTGACGGCGGCGGCCTGCGCTCTCTCTCCGCGCGCGGCGTCGGGGGCGGCCGTCGACTGCAGCGGGAGCGGCGCGACCGTCTTCATGGCCGCGGCCCGCAGCCCGCCCGCCTATGGGCCCCCTGCCCTCCTGCCCGCCCGCCGGGGCTGCTCCCCCCCGCCGCGTCTCCGCGCGACGCCAGCGGACGGCTCCTGCCGGTGCCTGAACCGAGGTCGCGGGGGAGGGAGGAGTGGGAGGTGGGATATCGCGCAGGCGAGCGCGCCAGTGGGGGGGCGAACGCGCCGCACGAACTTGCCGCGCTCCTCGGCGCCGCTGGGGAACGCGTCCGGCCCGCCGCGATCTCGCACGGCCGTGGCCGTGGCCCCGCCGCCTCTAATCGCTCTTTTCGCGCCCCTCATCATTTCTGGATGTTTTACCCCCTGTCCGCGCCCCGCGCGCCCCGGCGCCGCCGGCGATCGCCGCGCGCCGCCCCGGGTCGTTTCCAGGGTGCCCCGCCCCGCGGGGCGCCCCTTTTCGGATGCGGTTTGAGTTTCGTTTTCGAACGGCGCGACGACGCGTTTTCGCGCCCGGCCGGCGCGCGGGCAGAGGGGGGGTCCCGCCGGCGAAGACGGAGGGCGAGGGCGAGGCCAAGGAGGGCATCACCGAGGCGGGCGGCACCAGCAGCACACGGCGCGCGCCCGCGGCGGCGGGCGGGTGTGGGGCGGGGAGGCGAGGGGAGGGGAGTAGAGAGGCGAGGAGGGAAGGGGTGGGGTGGGGGGGTGTTCGGGGGGCGGGGCGGCGATGCGCGTCAAGGTGGAGCAGATCGTGTGGCACGAACGGCTGCCGGTGCTGTCGTGCGACATCCGGCCCGCGGAGAGCACCAGCGGGGCTGGCGGCGCGAGGCGCGGCGGCGGCGCGATCACGCTCGCGACCGCGGGCGGCGACCGCGTGGTCAACCTGTGGACGGTGTCGCCGCCGCCACCGCCCGCCGCCGAGGAGGGCGACGGGGAGGGCGCCAGGCAGGCCGCGGGGGCAGGAAATGGCGCGGCCACTGCGGGTGGCGTGCAGCACCAGCAGGCGCTCACCTACCACCACAAGACCGTGAACGTGGTGCGGTTCTCGCCCGACGGCTCGATGCTAGTGTCGGGCGGCGACGGCGGCGAGCTCTTCGTATGGCACCTCGCATCGGTTCCGGGCGGCGGCAAGCAATGGCGCACGCGTCACGTGCTGCGCGGCCACACCGCCGGCGGAGACATCTTTGACGCGGCCTGGTCCCCGGACAGCGCCTATATCATTAGCGGGTCAGTGGACAACGTGGCGATTGTGTGGAACGTGGCGACAGGCAAGGTGGTGCACCAGTTCTGCGACCACTCGCACTATGTGCAGGGCGTGGCGTGGGATCCGCTGGGGCGATACGCGATCACTCAGAGCGCCGACCGCAGCTTCCGAGTGTACGGTAAAGTCGCCGCCGAGAAGGGTGGAAAGCCGCCCAAGGGCAAGGTCGCGACGGGGCCTTTCTACTTGAAGCACATCGTCTCCAAGTGGGAGGCGCCCACCAAGGCGCCCGTGCCGACGCCAACCAAGGAGGCAGTCGGGGGCGAGGGCTCAGGCAAAGACACGGGCGACGGCAAGGGGGCGGGGGCGGGCGGCGCCGAGGCTCCCAAACAGAATCGGCACGCGCTCTTCCACGATGAGTCGTCGGGGAGCTTCTTCCGGCGACTTGCGTGGGCGCCGGACGGTTCCTTCGTCGTGACTCCGGCGGGCATGCACCGCTCGGGGGCGAAGGGGCTGACCTCGACAGCGTACGTCTTCAAGCGCTCGTCGCTGTCCTCACCAGTCGCGCATCTACCCACGACGAAGCCGGCAATCGCGGCGCGCTTTTGCCGCTCGGCGTTCGCGCACGACGCAAGCGCGCAGGAGGAGGCAACCAAGGGGCTGTTCGCGCTCCCGTACCGATTGCTGCTCGCGGTGGCGAGCGTGGACAGCGTCGTCGTGTACGACACAGGGAAACCCGAGCCCATCGCGGTCATTGGCGGCATTCACCTGGCGCCGCTGTCGGATCTGAGCTGGAGCTCTGACGGCCGCTGCCTCGCCATATCCAGCCAGGATGGCTACTGCAGTTTCGTGTGGCTCGACGACGAAGAGGTAGGCGAACGAGCTGAGCTCGATCTGCCGAAGGTCACGACACAGTTGATGGCGGCGGACACCGCCATGCTCGCTGCCGCGCCTGGGCCCTCGGCTGGCGACGGATCGGAGCCCCCCGCGGCTGTTACGCTGGCAACGGGCGCCACTGGTGCCGCGCCTCGTCGCCTCGTCCCACAGCAGGTCCAGCCCGATGCTCCGGCAGGCGGCCCGCGACGCATCGTGCCGCAGCAGGTGCGGCCAGATTCCGCGAAGGCTGGCGGCGCCAACCCTGGGCCGAAGCGTCGGATCGTGCCCCAAGAGGTGGGGGCGGGGTCCTGCGCACCCACGGCCACCGGCGGCGGCGCGGCCACCGATGAAAACGGACAGCCGCCAAAGCAGAAGCGTCGCATCGTGCCCATGGCTGTCGCGGGCCCTGCCCCCACGGGCTTCTCATGACGCGCCCCGGTGGATCATGCGCATGTAATTTGCTTCTTCTACATTCTGGCATTATCGCACCCAGCCGCCAACCGCTACCCCACGCGCGTCAGTGCGCTTGGGCGACAGGAGTGGGCCACGGCCGGCACGCCCGGCTGGCCGCAGCGCCGACGATGGCGACACAACAACGCTGGGGTTGAAAGCGACCCTCCCAGCATTGCCCTTGCGCACGGGCGGCGTGAGCTCAACTCCGGCTGCTGCGGCTGCGCGACGCGGCGTCTCCGACTCAGCGACGAAGTGCTCTCGCGCGTTCGCAGCAGCCTCCTCGGCGCGAGCGCGCCGCCGCTGTGCGGCAACCACAGAGCGCACCTGGCCCGCACCAGGGGAAGCCGCTGCGGCGCCCGCGGCCAGCACGAGCGCGCGGTCACTACCACTGCCCTCAGCGCTACTCTTTCCGTCCACGAGTAGCCCGTTTTGTCGCGTTGTGGCGGCCTCGCGGGCGCGCGCCTCGTCGAGGGCTGCGTGCGTGGCAGACAGCTGTACTTCGAGTTCCTCGCGCGCGGCGCATCCTCGCGCATGGTCGCGGCGCGCCGCCTGCAGCTCGCCGTGCAGGGATGCCACGCGCGCCTCCGCGTCGAGCATGCGCTGCGTGAGCTCTGAAGCCACTGCGGCGGTGCCGTCGAAGGCGAGTTGGCCTCCAGGACTGCCGCCGTCTCCGGGTGCGCGCAGCCTTGCGAGCATGCCCTCCAGCGCAATCACCCGCGCGCCTTGCTCGTCGCGGGTGCTCTCGGCCGCCTCAGCGCGCACGCGCAGGGCGTCCGTGCGTTGCCTCCACACGGCCGCGTCCTCTCCGTCGCTCCCGACGTCGTCCTCTCGGGCGCCGGCGCGTCCCTCGCCCGCCCTCCTGCGCGCATCGGCAGTAACGCGGGCCGTAGCGGCCTCGGCGGCGGCCGTCTCTGCCGCCCCGAGGGCCGCCGCGAGGCGCGCCTTCAGAGCGCCCGTCATCTCGCGCTCGCGCTCGGCCTCCACGCGGGCGCGCCCCGCCGCCTCGTGCGCGTTCGTCCGCGGCCGCCGCGCGTCGCTGCGCGCACTCGGCGTCCAGTGCGACCAGGCGCACGCGTAGCGCCTCGCATTCGACCTCCGCTGCCGCCCCCTGCGCGGCCGCCTTCGCCTCCGTCGCCTCGAGCTCCGCCACGCGCGCCTCCAGCCGCGCGCGCGCGTCCTCCGCGTCGCGCGCGCGCGCCCTGGCCTCCGCTAGCCCAAGCGACGCCACCTCCCCCTCTCGCTCGCGCGCCGAGGTGCGCGACGCCGCCCCCTGCAACGCGGCGTCGCGCTCCTGCTCGAGGTCCCTGCACAGCGTGGTGAGCCTGTCGACATCGGCGACCAGCACGGCGGCGTCGCGGTCACGCTTGGCGTCCTCCTGTTCGACCTGCGCCAGCACGTGTCCGAGCTTGGCCTTGAACTTAGCTTTGAGGCGCGCGCGCTCGGCGCGCCATGCGGGCTGGGGGTGTCGCGTCGGGCGCGGGCAGGCGCGGGCGCACGAAGTCAGGCACAGATGTTCCGCGACGGCCAAAGTAACGACGCCCGGGCTGCTCCCCCTTCCCCCTTGACCTCCTGACGGCCACGCGCGCGCAGCCCGCCGCGCACGCACCTTGAACTCATCAGGCAGGTCCGCTAGCCCCCCGCTACCGGCGCTGCCGCGCTCTCTCGCTCCGCTCGTTTGCGATGGCGCGCGCTTGAGGCCACCCACCGCCGCGTGCGCCTGCGTGTGTGCGCGCAGCGCCGCTGCCGACATCCTTGAGGGGGGCCCCATCGCCGCCGCGTCCGACCCGCCGCCATCGCAATCCCTGCCGACTCTTCCCTCACCCACATCATCTCCACTGCCGGGCACGCCGCTGGCACCGTTGGCAGACCACCGCTTCGGGTCGGCACTGGAGCTAGCAGTGCCATCGCCAGCAGCCCCTTTGTCCTCCGCAACCGGCACGGCCGCGGCGAGCTCCGCCTTNGCGCTCGGCGCAGGCACGCGGCGCGAGGCGGCGCCCCCGCGCGGAGGCGGGTGGGGGGAATTAGTGGAGGGGGTTGTGGACGGCGGAGGGAGGTGGAGAGGGAGGTCCCGGCGGAGGGGCGGGCGGGCGGGCGGGCGAGCGGGCGGGCGGGCGCGCCCAGGGGGGTAGCCTCTGGAGCCATGGGCATCCTCATGTCGCGGCTGTTCGCGAGCCTCTTCGGCGAGAAGGAGGCGCGCATCCTCGTGCTCGGCCTGGACAACGCCGGCAAGACCACCATCCTGTACAGGCTGCAGGTCGGCGAAGTCGTGTCGACCATCCCTAGTGAGTGACGCGCGCCGCCGCACGCGCTGCCTCTAGTGAGTGACGCGCGCTGCCGCGCGGCGCAGGCGCGTGCATGGGGAGTCTTACCTAGTGCGGCCCCGGGTGCGGGGCGCCAAGGCTCGTGGCGCACGGCGACGTGCTGCGCGCTCCCCGCGCGCCTTGCCTGCTCTGTGTGGCCTGCGCGGCATTGAAAGGCTGGATCCGCGGCGCCAAGGCCTACGGCATGCCGTGTCGCGGCGCCCGCCCCCCTGTGTGTACTGTGGTGGCCTGCGTGCGCGTATGACTGACTCCCGTTCTTGTACGCGCGAACGTCCGGGAACTTAACATCATGCAGCGATCGGCTTCAACGTGGAGACAGTCACGTACAACAACATCAAGTTCCAGGTGTGGGATCTCGGTGGGCAGACGAGCATCCGCCCGTACTGGCGCTGCTACTTCCCAAACACGCAGGCGATCATCTATGTGGTGGACTCGAGCGATGTGGAACGTATCTCCTTCTCTCGCCAAGAATTCCACGCAATCCTGGAGGAGGAGGAGCTCAAGGACGCCGCGATCTTGGTGTACGCCAACAAGCAGGACCTGCCTGGCGCGCTCGATGCGGCGGCTGTGTCAGAGGGCCTGGGCCTGTCGTCCATCAAGAACAGGCAATGGTCTATCTTCCGCGCGAGTGCCATCAAGGGCGAGGGCCTTTTCGAGGGGTTGGAATGGCTGAGCAATGTTCTCAAGGCGCGGTGAGAGGGAGGGCCGCGCATGCTCAGACGTCGCCGGTGGGAGAATGCCTGCCCAGGGCGCAATGCAGCGGTGGCTGCTGCGCGCAATAAGGGGGTGGGGGTGGTAGAGGGTTGTGATCGCGCGTCCCGCCCGCCTCCCGCGCTGTGCAGATGTTACCAGTGATGCAAAGAGCACGATTCTCGCAGTCATGGCATGCCGCCCCAGCCCGTCAGACGGGGCGCTCGTTCTGTCGAGCGCGCACCCGCTTGGCTCGAGTCGAGGTCGGCGTTGAGCATGTCAGATCGGCCATATTACAGGGATTGAGCGGACGCGGGCCATCGCAGCGGCTGTCTAACGCCGCGCGGTCGACCCTGCGTTCGCACTCGCGGCTCGCGCACGGTACAAGCAAGCGCCCCTCGCGCGTGCTCACCACGCGCGCGCGCCGCCGGCGCTCGCCCCGCCCGCGTCCTCAGTGTAGCCGAAGGTGGCCATGTCCTTGGTGAGCACGTTGAGCGTGACCTTCGCGGTGCCGGTGGACTTGACGCGAGTGACTTCTCTGCCGTCGCCGCGCGCGGGGAACTTGATGTCGGTGAATTCGGCGGGCGTTCCGGCAAGCCAGCTCGTGAACTGCTGCAGGGCGCTCGCGCTGAGCGGCCTGTACAGGTGGATCGTGCGCTCGTAGCGGCCGGCCGCCGCGGGCAGGTGCACGCAGCCGTAGCCCTTGATGACGTCCCTACCAAGCGAGTCAACCTCGAACACCGACACCACCAGCTGCGGCCATCCGAACGCGTTCGTCGACTTGTAGGTCACGTCGAGGGGGAAGTTCCACACGAGCGCTCCGTCAGCGGCGCCGCCCTTGCGCGTGATCTGTGTAATGCCGTCCTCCATGCCGTCAACGACCGACCAGTCCTCGCCGTGCACCAGCAGGTACTTGCAGTAAGCATTGTTGGCCTCGGGGATGTCCGCGCTCTCCAGCTGTCCGCTCGCCATGACCAAGAAGTACGACGCGTCGCCGCCCGTTGGCGGCTGCGTGCCGCCCGCTGCCGGCGCCATCGCGCCACTCTGCGCCACGCACGCGCGCGCGCCGCCTCCTCTCCGCCCCCGCCCCAGATGCTGCGCGCGCGCGGGCGTTCGCGCG
>RQSC01000005.1:404526-415806 GCA_013416795.1 Prasinococcaceae sp. CCMP 1430
AGGGCCGCGCCGCGGTGGGCGCGGCGCAGGGCGGCGACGAGGGCGTGACCACGCGGCCGCTTGTTGCGCTGGCGGGCGCCGCGGCGTTCAACTGCATTTTGGGCTCGCTGTACCTGTGGAGCGTATACTTGGCCGGACTGGAGGCGGAGCTCGGTGCGTCTCGCGCGACGCTGTCGGCGTGCTTCTCGCTGGCGACGACGTGTTTCACGGTGGCGTCCACCGTGGGGCTCATTGTCTTCGGCCGCGCGCCGCCCGCCGAGCTGGCGCTCGGCGTGCTCGGGGTGGCATCGTTCGGGATGTGGTTCTCCGGCTTCTCGGGCACGCTGTGGGGCCTCTTCGCGGGCTTCGGCGTGCTCTTCGGAGCATGCAACGGCGTTGGCCACGGCACCAGCCTGCGCATCGGCCAGTCCAAGCTCTTCGACAAGCGCAAGGGCATGGCCACGGGGGTGCTCTTCGCCGCGCGCGCGGGCGGCACGGTCCTGCTCGCGCCCCTCGCGATGACCATGGTGGCCAAGTTCGGCGCGCTGGGCGCGCTGCAGCTCAACGGCATCGTGTTCGCGGCGCTGGCGGTGCCGGTGTACCTGGCGCTGAGGGCGTCCAACGTCAACTACGCCCTCAAGCCGCCCAAGGACTCCAAGAAGACCTCGATCGGCGCGCTGAGACCGCACGCCGCGACCTGCCTCAAGTTCTCGGCCATCCTCGGCCTCGGCGCGTTCTCGGGGCTGCTGAGTTACGGCCATGCGGCGCCGGTGTTGGCCGCGCGCGGCGCGGAGGCCAGCGCGCTGGGCGTGGCGGTGAGCGTCTTCAGCGCGGTGAACGCCGGCGCACGCCTGGTGGGCGGCGGCCTCGTCGACAGCATGTCCGCCCGCCACTGCCTGATGATCGCGTGCGCGCCCGCGGTGGCCGGCCTCGCCATCGCCACGCTCGCGCCCGCGTCCCTCGTCGCGGCGATGGCGGGGCTGTGTGGCAGCGCGGCCACGTACGGACTGCTGGCCACCTGCCTCGCCGTGAGCGTCGGCAGGCTGGTCGGGCAAGACCTCTTCGCGACGGCATACGGGCTGATTTTCACCTCCTGGGGCGTGGCCGGCATCCTCGGGCCGGTGCTCGGCGGCGCGCTCTACGATGCCACGCGGAGCTACACGCTGTCGTTGGGCGCCGCGTGCCTGTGCGCTGCCGCCGCACTCCTGTGCGCCGCGGCGCTCCCTGCGGACCCCAAGGAGCAGGCCGTTGGGGCCGAGGAGGTTGCGGCGTGAGCGGTGGTCCCGCCGTCGACCCGACGGGCCCTTTCGTGCGCGCGCGCGCTGCCCAACGAGCGGCGAGCGGGTCCGCTCGCCGCTGCCCCGCACTATTTTTTTGCGCAGTCTTCTAATCGTCCATACCTCTGTACACTCCTCGGGGCGTCGCGGCCAGCGCGCTCGTCATCATACTCGCCCCGCGCGGCGCGCCCGGAGCGCGTTCGCGACGCGCGGACCCACTGCTAGGCCAGCGGCGGCCGCAGCAGGCGCGACGGCCGCGTTGAGGATCAGGTGCGCAGCGTAGGCGCCGAGCTGCCGCCCCTGCAGCAGCGCGACGGCCTCGAGCGAGAACGTGGACGCCGTCGAGAAGCCGCCGCACGCGCCCGTTCCCAGGAGCAAGTACGGCGCCGTGCCTCTTCCCGCCCCGGGCCACGCCGCCAGAGTGCCCAGCGCCGCGGACGCGGCGATGTTGATCCCGGTGGTGGCCCAGCCGGGCGCCGCCGCCGCGGCCGCCCCGCGCCCCCGCGNGGTCACGCCGAGGCGGGGAGGGGGGGTATACGCGCGACGCCTTTTGGTCAGCGACGCGCACGCGCCTCGTTTCGCGAGAGCGCTTTGCGCGTGAGGGCATTGGAGAGGGGCACAGAGTGGGCGCGCGCGGTGTCGAGCAAGCATGCCAAGGCGGGGAGCGCCGCGGCATCGGGGTGCGACCCCGTCGCGGCGCCATGACGCACATGCCGCCGAAGATGTTCACGAGGAGCGCCTTGACGCGCGAGTCTGCCGTGATGATCTTGAAGGCCTCGGTGACCTGATGCTCGGACGCCGCGCCGCCCACGTCGAGGAAGTTGGCCGGCGTGCCGCCGTGCAGCTTGATGATGTCCATGGTGGCCATCGCCAGGCCCGCGCCGTTCACCATGCACCCGATCTCGCCGTCCAGCCCGATGTAGTTGAGGTCGACCTTGGCGGCGGCCACCTCGCGGCGGCGTGCGAGCTGATCGGGCTCGACCCGGACGAGGGGACGCGGCCGGAGTTCGCCGAGGCGTTCGCCGGCAACATCGTGCTCGCGGGCTCCGAGCCGTACGCCAACTGCTACGGCGGCCACCAGTTCGGCACGTGGGCGGGGCAGCTCGGCGACGGCCGCGCGATCAGCCTCGGCTCGGTGCGCGGGCCGGTTGGGGCGGCGGCGGCGGGGGCGGACTCCGGCGGCGCGGGCGGGCTTGTGGAGCTTCAGCTCAAGGGCGCGGGCCTGACGCCGTACAGCCGCCGCGCGGACGGCCGGGCGGTGCTGCGCTCCTCGCTGCGCGAGTTCGTGGGCTCCGAGGCGATGCACGCGCTGGGCGTGCCCACCACGCGCGCGCTCAGCCTGGTGGCCACTGGCGACGGCGTGCTCCGCGACATGTTCTACAACGGCAACGCGCGGCTCGAGCCCGGCGCCGTCGTCTGCCGCATGGCGCCGTCGTTCGTGCGCTTCGGCTCGTTCGAGCTGCCCGCGGCGCGCAAGGACGAGGCGCTGATGCGCGCCATCGCCGACCACGTCATCGCGCAGCACTTCCCGCACTTGGCGGCGGTGGAGGAGGGCCGCGAGCGCTACGGCGCGTGGCTCGACGAGGTGACGGCCTCCTCGGCGCGCCTCGCCGCGCGCTGGCAGTCGGTGGGCTTCACCCACGGCGTGCTCAACACCGACAACATGTCCGTGCACGGCGTCACCATCGACTTCGGGCCGTACGCCTTCATGGAGGCGTTCGACCCCAACTTCACGCCCAACTCGTCCGACTCGACGCGCAGGTACTCCTTCGGCGCCCAGCCCAACATCGTCGCGGAGAACTGCGTGCGCCTCGCCATGGCGCTCGAGCCGCTGCTGGGCGCCGACAAGGCCGCCAACACGGAGCGCGCGGCCGACGTCTTCGAGAGGACCTTCTACGAGAGCTGGCACGACGAGCTGCGCAAGAAGCTCGGGCTGGGCCGATTCGTGGAGGGGCGCGACGACCAGCTCGCGGTCGGCCTGTTCACGCTCATGGCGCGCGCGCGGGCGGACTACACCAACACGTGGAGGCTGCTGGCGCGCGTGGGCGAGGGCATGAGCGCCGCCGAGGCGTTCGACCAGATCAGGCCCGCGCTGGGGGCGCACGGGCTCGACTTCGTTAGCCTGGAGGGGGACGACATCAACGAGGCCAACGAGGACCCGGCGGAGCAGGTCGAGGCCGCGGGCGTCGCGTGGATGGCGCGGTACCTCGACAGGATTGCGGAGGACGATGCGCTGAGCGGCGAGGAGAGGGCGGCGCTCATGCGCGCCTCCAGCCCCAAGTACGTGCCGCGCAACCACCTCATGCAGCGGGCCATCGAGGCGGCGGAGGCGGGGGACGTCGGGCCGCTGGATCGTCTGATGGAGGTGATGACGCGGCCGTACGACGAGCAGCCGGACGCCGAGGCGGAGGGCTACTGCTCGCCCGCAGCGCGCGAGGACCTGCGCGCGGGCGTGACGGTGCTCTCCTGATCGAGCTAGGCCCGTCGTCGTCGTCGTTGATTCGTTTCCGTGGAGGCTTGGCACGGCATGGGCCACGAGACGCGACGGGCCGACGCGAGTGAGTGAGGCTACACTCGTGTCGGCGGCGTCAAGGCCGCATGGAACGATCCACGCGACGCGACGGACCGCTTCGCACGCGCAGGGGCAGCACGGAGGGTGGGCAAGCATGACGGACCGCCCCGTAATGGCACTTTGCCAGGGGGCGCCGCTCCCGACGACGTCGTCCTGACGACGACGCGCCCACGCACGCACTCCTCGCCCCTTGTTGTCGCGCGGCGCACGTGTACACACAGTAAGAAAGCAAAGTAAGGCACGCGCGCCCCGGCTCGCTTGCCGTAGGCGCGCGTGTGATTGCTTTTTTTTTTTGCGCGGGGGGGGGGGCTCAGAGGAATGCGACGCCTCTGTGTGTGTCTGTGTGTGCGTGCGTGCGTGCGCATGTGCGTGTGCGCGCGCGTGTGCGTGTGTGTGTGTGTGCGCGCGCGCGCGCGTGGCGGAGAGGTACAAAGAATGGGTTGGCGTCAAAAAAATGAGGGCGCTCTACTCGCCGCCGTCGTCGTCCGACCAGTACGGCAGGGGCATGAGCGCCTCGAGCATGTCGCGCGCGTCGCCCTCCGGCAGCCTCTCGAGCGCCTGTTCGCGCGAGAGCCAGGCGTAGTCGTGCGCGCCGTGCGTCTCCTCGACGTCGCCGGAGATGATCTGCGCCTTGCAGAAGAGGCGCAGGGTGTCGCCACCGTCCTCGAGCACGTGGCCCGCGGGCCCGTTGCCCACGTGGAAGACCTCGAAGCCCGCACGGCCGCCGGGCAGCGGCTGGTCGCCGCGGGCCTCCCGCACGGGCAGCGGGTCCGCGAAGCGCCGCCCACCCACCGCCGCCGACGCGCGCTCCGCGGCAGCGCGCACCGTGTCGCCCGGGCCCTCTGCGAGGTCCGCGCTCGGCAGCCGCCAAGCCCCCCCCTGCGCGTCCTGCAGCAGCAAGAACAGGCGCTCGGACTGGTGCTTGAGCAGGGAGCGCGGGTCCGACGCGGCCTCCTCGATCGCCTTGGCCGCGGCGCGCTCCGCCGCGAGCACGTGCGCGTGCTCCAGGCCGTCCTCCCTGTCCGCCTTGATGACCACCTCGCGCGCGGGCTCCTCGATGGACGAGAGCATCGGGTTGCGCTGGGCGTTCCTGTAGTCGAAGGAGAAGGAGAGGTACGAGGCGCGCCATTTGGGATCGGCGGGGATCACCAACGGAAGGCGCTCGATGAGGAGCGACAGGGTGATGAGGGAGTAGGGGTGGGGGGAGGAGGAGGACGGGTCTCGCGTTTCTGGTTGCTGCTGCTGCTGCTGCTGCTGCTGCTGCTGCTGCCGCTGCCCGTCGGGCGGCGCGGCGGCGGAGGTGTACGCCTTTGCGACGGGGCGCTGGCGCGGGTGCTGCTGCTGCTGCTGCGGGCGGTGCGCGGCGTGGGGATGCCGCCCAGCCGCGCGCGCCGCCAGCCGCCCGGCCGAAGCCAAGCGCACCAGCGCGGCCTCGCCAAGCCTTTGGAGCATCGTGTCGAGTGTCCGCCGTCGGACCCCCCCCCCCTCTGCTCCGCCCGCCCCCCCGGGGCGCGCCGAGCGGCTCGGGACGGGGACGCGCGCTGGCCGCCCGCCCGCCGCGCGCCCTATCGCTCACCCGCAGCGCCGCGGCGGCGCCCTGCGGCGGGACGGCCGGCGGATAGCGCATCGCATGCGAAAGCAAAGGCGAAAATCTCCCTCGATTCGCAGGGTCTGCGCGCACATTCAAATCGAATCATGCGATCGGTGCGTCCGGTGGCTTGACCCTAATTATGAAATTGTTCATATACTAACATGTTTTGTCAACCGTAACCACGATGGTGTGACCGAGTGGTTAAGGTGCTCGGCTGCTAACTGAGTGGGCTCTGCCCGCGCGAGTTCGAATCTCGTCACCATCGACAGCACAATTTTGGCTTCATTTTTGCTCAACAACACAATTAAATTACGGACCCGAAATGACACGAATCCGTGTTTGATTTGCGCACGCACGTCGGCGGCTGCGCTTGCCGCCCCCCACAACGCGCGCTCGCGCGCCGCGCGCGCGCGCATGGCGTAGCCGCATCGCGCGCGCGGGGTGAGGCAAGTCCGCGTTCTCCCCTCCCCCTCCCCCCTTCCCACCTCTGCATCACGAACAAAAAATCACAAGCACACACAACCTTTCAATCCGCACGCCGCCCTCCCCCCCTCCCCTCCTCCCCTCCTTCCCATGCCCGCCTCTACCGCCGCTCCCCCCTCCAACCCCGCCACCACCACCACCACCGCAGCCACCACCACCATCGAACCCCCTTCTTCCCCCCAACCTCCGCCCCTCCCACACGCCCATTCCACCCCCAAGCGCCGCACGAAGCTGGCGCTGTGCGCCGACGTCTGCGCGTTCTGCCCGTCCCCTTCCGCGCGTCGCGTGCTCGCCGCCGGCGCGTACGAGCTCGACGAGGCCGCGGGGGTGCGCGAGGGCCTCATCTACCTCTTCGACACGAGCGACGACGGCCTCGAAGAGATCTGCGCGCCCCTTCCCTGCGCGGGCGTCTTCGAGCTGCTGTGGGGGCCCGGCGACGGCGACGGCGAGGGCGCCGCCTCGCGCCTGCTGCTGCACGCGGGCGCCGACGGCTCGGTGAACGTCTTCCAACTGCTGGAGCCCCTCAGAGAGGGCCTCCAAAGCCTAGCCTCGGCGCCGCCCGACCCACGGCGTGGGTTCTGCCTGTCGGCGGCGTGGTTGCACGACGGCGAGGCCTCCTCCTCGTCGCGCGTCGCCTCGTCCTACCGCAGCGGCTGCGTGGCGACGTTCGCCTTCGCGGAGTCGGCGCTCGTGCTCGAGCACGAAATAGCCGACGCGCACGCGCTCTTCGGCGCGCCCTCGGAGGTGTGGGCCGTCGCGCAGGGCCCGGGCGCCCACCAGACCTGGACGGGCGCCGACGACTCGCTGCTGAAGCTGTGGGACCTGCGCTCACACGGCGGCTCAGGGAGGCCGGCCCTCGTCGCCAAGGACCACGGCGCGGGCGTGTGCGTCATCCGCCCGAGGCCGGGCGCCCCCCACCTGCTGGCCACCGGCAGCTACGACGAGCGCGTGCGACTCTACGACGTGCGCGCGCTCGAGCGCGGCCCCCTCAGCGCTACGGCGGCGGCCGATCCCACCGGCGGCGGCTGTTGGCGCATCTCGTGGGCGCCGGGCGGCCGCGCGCTCGCCGCGGCGTGCATGCAGGGCGGCTGCCGCGTGTACGAGCTCGGCTCGGACGGCGCGGCGCTCGCGGAGGTGGACTCGTACGACGGCCACGGCTCCATTGCCTACGGCATCGACTGGAGGCGAGACGGCAGCGGCGCGCTCGCTTCGTGCTCGTTCTACGACAAGGAGCTGCACAGCTGGAGCGCCTCGTGCACACACCTGCTGAAATGCGCGCAGGAGGAGTAGGCGTGCTCGAGCCACGCATGGGATCGGTCGATTGATTAATTTTAATAAAAAGTTCAAACCAACACAGCGTTCAAACGCGAGAAGGAGTCGGGGGCACGGACGCAAAAAAAAAAAAAAAAAGTGCCCAGCGCGCGCTCGGGGACCTCCGGACTCGCGGGCGCGCGCCACCGCGGCTCGTCCCCATCGGAACGCCTTCGGGCGCGCGCTGAGTCTTCGGACGAAATCTGTTGCGCGAAATGCGCCGCGCGTGTCCATGCGCTTCGACGTGTCCGCCACGCAAGCCGATGAGCGGCTCGCTCGCCCGCGGGCGGGCGGGCAGCGCGCCGCGGCGGTTGGAGCCCCTTGCGCTCGAGCCTCTTGGCCGAAAAGGGGGCTCGATGATGAGGCGCGGCGCTCGTCTCCTCGGAGCTGCCTCGGCGCTCGCGTTCGCGCTCGCCCTCCCCGCCCGCGCTGATCACCTGGGGGGGGACTACGAATATCTCGACTACATAGCCAACCGCCCAAGCGACGACTACCAAAACAACATCCCAAGCGACGACTACTACAACAACATCCCAAGCGACGACTACTACAACAACATCCCAAGCGACACCTATTACAACAACTACCCAAGCGACACCTACTACAACAACTACCCAAGCGACGACTACTACAACAACTACCCAGGCGAGAGCGGGGGGCAGCCGGCGGCGGCCGCGTGCGAGCACGACCTGCCCCACGGCCTCAAGGAGTCCGTGTTGTACCGCGCCGCCGACGGCACGAAAATGTTCGCGGTGTCCACGCACGAGCGGCAACGGTGCGTGTGTGCGCGCGCTGCCTACCGCACGCGCATGCACGCCTGCATCCTTGGCGCCTCATTCAGGGCGACCGTATCTTGTAGCAACACGCGGCTGACCCGATCCGCCCCTGTCCCGACTGTCTGCGTCGCTCTTGCCGCTGTAGGCGCCGCCCACGGTCCCCCCCCCCCCCCCCCCCCCCCCCCCCCCCACACACACACACGCACACACCGCACCCACACGCACACACCCACACGCACCCACCACACACACACACCGTCCGCTTCGGGGGAAAAAAAAAAGCGGCCTGCGCGCGTACGGTGCGCTCACGATCGGCGAGCCCGGGGAGAGCGCCACCGTGGAGGACGTGCGCGCGCTCATGGACAAGGCGGAGGAGGAGCTCGAGGAGCTCGAAGATGCGCTCGGGCAGCGCTTGGGTGGCTTCGCGGACAAGTCGTTGTGGGACGTTCACGTGCGTGCGCGCGCGCCCTCGCGCGAGCGAGCGCGCGGACGTGTAGACAGACGCGCGCGCATTGCAGCGGTGGGCGGCAGCTGACCGACGCGACGCGTCCTCACCGCCTCGCGTGCGCCACTCGCAGCTGCCGCCGCGAGGCACGTGCGCGGGCGCCTGCGGCCGGTACGTGGTGTCCGGCCACTGCAGCTGCGCTGTCGAGTGCGTCGCATACGACGACTGCTGTGACGACTACAGCTCGCACTGCGGCCCCTACAAGGTGCGAGAGTGCGCATGCTCGGGCGCCCGCATGCTCGCGAGTTGGACCCCCCCCCCCACACTCTCCCTCGCGTCCGCGCCCTTTGCACACACCCACGCACGCCCACACACCGTCCGCTGACCTCTCCCCACCGCCCACCCACCCTCCCCCTTTTCCTCCCGTCCACCCTACGGCCGTGGCTCGCCGGGTGGTGACAAGGGCGCATCCGGTGAGCGCACGCCGCTCAACGAAGCGTGGAGGCGCGCCGACCGCAGCGCGCAGCTCGCCGCGCAGGGGTTCGACCCGACGGAGTACTCGTGCTTCCACCGCGGTTGCAACGACAACAACAGCACCGTGTGCAGCTGCGACGAGGCGTCGTGCGACGAGGGCACGTGCTGCCCGGACGTGGGCGAGTGGTGCGCGCAAGAAGCGGAAGAGGGCGGGAAGAACAACGGGCACCCCGGACCGTAGCACGAGGATGCGCGCTCCAGCCCTGCCTGCGCCGGAGCCGAGTGGACGCGACGCGCCCGGGCGTGCAAGGGTATTGTACATCGTCGCCGTTCTTACAGAGTCGCCGCGCGGTCACGCGGCCTTGGCCTTCACGGGCCCGACGCCGCCCACAGCGCGCAGCTTGTCGCGAAGTTCGCGGTAGTGCGAGCGCGCCGCCGCTGCGCCCACGCACGCCAGCGCGCCCGCGCCCACGCCCACGTGCGCGGCGTGCGCGCCCACGCCCGCGCCGCTCGCGCCCGCCAAAGCGTGGACGTCCCCCAGGAGGGCACGCCTTGAGGCACCCGTGACCACCACAGCAAGCGCGAGGCTCGCGCACACAAGCGGCGAGGGCAGCGCGCACGCGAGCGCGCGAGCGCCAGGCGGGCGCCGGGCGATCACGCACACGGCGTACGCCACGCGCGCGCCCATGCTCGCCATGTTCGCCATCACGATGCCAGTCGCGGAGAGCGCGCCCGTAGAGCGGTACCACGCGACGCACACGCCCGCCTGCAGCGCCGCTGCCATCGCCAGCGCGAGATTGCCCTGCGCGCGTCGTCGTACATAGTCAGCGACAGGGCGCACGTCGGCTGGGCGCCGACAGCGCGTCGCAGTCCCCTGGGCGCCAGCCTCGCGCGCGGCGAGCATCGCACGACCGCGCGCCCGTGCGCGCCTGTGCGCTCCGCTCGCGCCTCACCTGCATGAGCTGCCGCGTGCCGGCCACGGCGTGCACGAACGCCTCCGTGATGCCGTTGAGCGCCATCACGAGCACGTACGCGCTGTAGGCGGCCAGCGCGCCCGCGGCGCCCGGCGCGGACGCGCGCGCCTCGCCATAGAGCAACCGCAAGGCCGTGTGTGCGTACGCGGGGCCGAAAGCTGCGCAGACGCCGCCGGCGAGCAGCGCCACCTGCACGCGCCACGGCAGGGCGACGGGAGGCGCGAGCGCGCGCAGGTCGCATCGGGTGAGCGCTCACGTGGCGTGGCGTGCGCGCGCGCGCTCACGCGCGCGCATCCTCGAGCGCGCACGTCACGCGCGCCCACGGACCTTGAGCAGCGCTGCGAGCGCATCCCCCTGCGAATCGGCAACGGCCCGGCGCTCTGCGCGCGTCCGCACGAGCGCCTGCTCCCCTAACCCCGCAGCCTCGCCGTCGCCCTTCGCCCCGCCACCCTTGCCGGAGAGCCTCGCCGACCTGCGCTTCGCGGGCGCCGCCTCCGTGCGACCCGCGCGCGCGTGTGAATCCTGCTCGCGGTCGAGCTCTCGCTCGCGCGCGGCCGCCTTGGCGAACAGCGCAAACGCCGTCTCCTCGAAGGGCAGCAGCAGCACGCGCGCCACGATCGAGCCGAGATTGTCCGCCAGCGCGAAGGCGCCGAGTGCTGCGTCGTCCGCCGCGGTGTTGGCAAGCACCAGCGCCGCCTGGGGGCGCGAGCGGGCCAGCGGGTGAGCGACGGGCGATGGCGAGGGGGACACGGCACGAGCACACGTGGGTCGCCCGGCACGCCAACGCTCGCACGCCAGGTACACGCGATCGTGCGCGCGCGCACGCCCTCGCGCACCTTGACGCCCTCCGCAAGGAGCAGCTTGGCGACCGCCTGTGCAGTGAAGCCGCCCGCGAGCCTCACGATGTGCGCGCTGGGCGCGCCGCGCGGCAGCAGCGCTCGCGCCCCGCCGCGCACGCGCGCGGCGGCCCACGCCGCGTAGGCCAGCGACATGGCAATGCCGTANCGGCGGCGGCCGCCGCGGGCACGCAAAGCCACGCGGCGGATGCGACGCCCGGCGGCACGTCCAGCTCCAGGGCTCGCGCGCGCGAGGGGGAGAGGCCTGCGGCTCCCACCGCGCCCTGGGTGGCGCGGCGCAGCCCCTCGCGCGACACCACGAAGATCGCCGTGGACACGACGTGCATCGTCACCTGGGCGTGCCCCCACACGGCGAGAGGCACCGAGCGCGCGAGCGCGACGTTGAGCGCGAACGTCGCGAGGCGCGCCGCGGCGGACAGGCCGACGAGGCGGCCGAGCACGCGCCCCAGGGAGGCTCGCGGCGGCGCCTGCGGCGCATGGGGCGCAGCCTCCTCTCCCGATGCAGCTCCCATCGCACGGCGCGGGCAGAGCGACGGGTGCG